>JAUEJL010063309.1:0-17950 GCA_032274825.1 Drosophyllum lusitanicum | reverse complement strand
ATTTTACAAGGTCAAGGATGGTAGACCATCCCCTTTTACTATAATACATAAAAATCAAGTATTATTCTACCAACCTCTCGATTGACCATAAATCTCTGAAATTACAATCTTCAAAAGGGATATAGAAAATTCCAAAACCATATTACTATTTCAATTTATAGCTTTAATTACCATCATCTTAATTGGTCCAACAAACCCAATTAATTTTATTTTCCCCATCTTAATTTCATTCCTACAAGAATCATCTGCGAATTAATTCTAGCATTTTTAAAATCTCTTATGTCGCTTTGAAAAATGAGAAATAGTATGATGAAAGTAATGTTAAAATTCAGTCTCCGCACTGTATGTTCCGCGCGTGTTCATATTTGTTTCTTCTAATATTAGCTAGTTAACATATGTCGTTTCGATAGAGAACAAAAGAACCTTAAATTATTACTCTAAACTGGTATTGATAAAAGTGTAAAACTGATACTAAACTTATATTATATGGTTTATATTATATTCGATACTAATATCACAAAATTTGGTACCACAACAAGACATAATGGTACGGGGCAGTTTGTATCGTTGTATACTCGTATTAATATTATCAAATATTCATGATAAGCATTCTTTGCTTCAAACTTTAATATTGATTGATAAACTCATATAACACTATTGACACTTGGTTACTTAACATTTACTAGACATACGGATTGACTGAGACCTCGGGTGCAACCTCACGAGTTGTAGGCCCATACGAGAGCACAATAGTAGGTACTGTGGGGCGGCTTATAGCTCATTGTAAAGCAAAGATAGTTGATCCTAACACCAACGTTGATTTGCATCCTATGAAAACCGGTGAACTATGGGTTAAAGGCCCATGCATTATGAAAGGTAAATTTTATATGTTAAATATAATGTATGCGGATTTCATCTTACTATTCACAAGTCACTTCTATATTGAAACTACGTTATAGTTCACTGGTATATGTATCCGGTTTCGTTTATAATAAATATGTCCAAGACACATAGTGGCAAATCCATGATTCAAACATACTGTAGTCCAACATAGTTAATATGTCGAGATGAGCTGGTCGAAAGGATTAAATTTGTTTATTGTTTGCTATTTTATACATCCAACTTTAAAACCTATATTTTAATGTATGAAACTTTTAAAACTAGTTTATCATATGCATCATACATGTTATCGGTGATTACTATTATTATTATTACTACTATTATTATTACTGCTACTTATATTATTATTATTATTATTATTATTATTATTATTATTATTATTATTATTATTATGTTTAAAGTAAATTACATAGATGGTCTTTATGGTTGAGTTTGGTAACTAGTTTAATGTTTTAAAATGAAAAATTACATTAAAAGCGTCGGGTGTGGGAAGAAGCATACATCTGGTATGCTAATTTGGCATCAAGGTACCGAGAGGAACACCACCCCTCACCATTCGGTACCACTAGAATTAGAAGTAGTTTGGTGATTGAATGCCAAAGGAGAAAGGATAGAGAGATGAGAGAGAAAGAGAAAAAAGAGGAGAGAGGAGGGAAGAGAGAAGAGAGATATTTTTTAAATAAAAAATCTTTGAATCGTGCGAAGCGTGGGTATTACGAGAGTTTAAGCGTGTTTGAAGCATTGGTGGGTTATGCTGATATAGCGCTGATGTGATACTGAAGTATGGTGTGCTTCAAACATGAACACATCATGCTCTAATAGTCCTTACTATTCATAATTTGTTTTTGATATAAAGTTAATTTATCTTTTAATAAAAGACATTTTTGTATATTTTGTTTAATTATTTTAATATAAACTAGTTTAACACCCCGTGTTTATGATTAAAATAAATTTTAGATATTTCTGGTGTTAAATATTATTAACATGTATAGTAAAATAATTATAAGCAAATATAGAAATATAAATTTTTTTAACGGATGATGTATTAGATTACACGAAAAAATGTATCTATTAAATGATTTTAATAAATCATTTTGTTAAGATATTTTATTGTTAACATATTAAATTATATAAAAACAAAAATTTTGAACAATATATAAAATTAAGGGTTTTGACGTAATAAAGATTAAAAATTAAAGAAAAGAAATTTAAATTTCAACATATCTGTACACGTTCTCTCTCTCTAAATATCTCTCTCCTCTCCTTTTTCCCAACTCCCGTCTTCTTCCTCGAATCTTCTTCGCATTTTGTAGAAATGGACATAGCGCTTCATCTACTTATTTTAAACCAAGAACCACCAACTCCTGTGATGACATCATAGCCGATCGAAGAACTGTTTCTCTCTTGAATCCATCTTCTTCGATCCCAATGCTTCTTCCATACTTGTTCCCCACAAATTATCAATTTTAAAACTCCATCTCTATAAGTTTCTTAGACCTGTGTTGAAGGAACAGAGAAGAGAGAGAGAGAGAGAGAGAGAGAGAGAGAGAGAGAGAGAGAAGATAAACACAATGAAACCATTGAAGCCACCATCCTTATAATATCTGGGTTTTATTTACCATCGAATTAAGCCACCGTCTTCATCGAAACCAAATTGTATGCCCTCTGAAATCTGGGTTGCAAACATCATCGAAGTCACCATTAAAACCGTTGGCCATATTTAGGTGATAATTAAAGACTTAATTTTGGTTCTTTATTTAATTTAATCCGATGATCTATATTTGTCCCTTCAGTTTATTTATTATCCAACCATGCCATAAATTACAACATGGTGAATTGCAACAGTTAATTGATGGCTAAGATTTGTTCTTTTATTCTCATAATAACTCCCCTATTTTATATATATGTATATAATAATACTATTTTGGTATAAAAATAAAGCAAAAAGTTAAAGAATTACCACTGAGCAAGTGTTTGGATATACGTAAAATACGTAAACTAGTTTAACAATATGCGAAGTAACATCAAATTAATAGTTGAATTTGAAACGGTAAACAATCACTTTGAATAAAACATAGTTAATTTCTTTTGGGTGATTAATTGATCAGGTTATATTGATGATAAAGAAGTCAATGATTCAATAGTGGACTCAAATGGTTGGTTGAGAACCGGCGATCTTTGTTACTTTGACAATCATGGATTCTTATTCATCGTGGATCGATTAAAAGAGCTGATCAAATATAAAGGCTACCAGGTTTAATTTATTATTCGATCAAGTTTTTGTTGTTGAAATATGCATTAATTAAAGAACTAGTCTAAGAGTCGGAGAAGGGCAATCACTCATTCTTAAAACCAGCGGGGGAAAGCTCTCCGTTCCTGGTTCTCCTGTAGCTGGATCCTCCGGAACCACAAGAATCCTTAGTTAGAATTAGAATGGGATTCCAACTCAGCACCTTTTGAGTGAGATTTTGAGAAAAACACTTGGGTAATAGATTAAAACGAGACTTTTAATAGGGGCAGAATTTACTAGCTAGCTACACTTTCGGTCCAAAATATTCTTAATTATGTTTACAAGCAATTAGTTTACTAAACATGTGTTAAGCTACAGTATTTGTACATAGAATTAGTTAAGTTAGTTTGACTTCTAAATAGTTTGTTAGCTTTTCTGTTCATTTTGTTTTCGTACTGTATATATACAGCTCATTGCCATTAATGGAATGCATACCATTCCATTCAAACATTCTTCATTATCATTTCAATATCGTATGATTGAAATGGTATCAGAGCTTACGATCTAAAATACACTTCCGCAAATTACGTTCTACTCTGAAATCATCATGAGTTCAGATCCAATTAACAATGCTAGTTCTAATTCAGGATCGAAAAGCAGCGATCCAAATATGTTTCTTATCTCGAATCCTTTGATTGGCAACGAAAATTATATGCAATGGAAGTATTCGATTCAAATTGCTTTAGGAGCTAAAAAGAAAGCTGGATTCATTGATGGTACTCATCGAAGACCAGAAACTGAAGGTGTTGAGCTTGACGATTGGATTAGCAATGACTGTATGGTACGTTCTTGGCTGTTAAATGCGATTTCGAAAGACATTGTTGGAGCCTTTGTTTTTTCTACAACTGCAAGAGAGTTGTGGTTGGATTTAGAAGAGCATTTTGGAGAAAGTAATGGACCCTTGATATATCAATTGCAAAGACAAATAGCATCGATTAATCAAGGTGATTCATCTTTGTCCAAGTATTACACAAAATTGAAACAATTATGGGATCAATTGAATTGTATCATTGAATTACCATCTTGTACTTGTGGTTCTGCGAAAGCACTAGTAGATTTAAACTCATCAACACGTTTAATGCAGTTTTTTATGGGATTAAATGACAATTATGACAGTTTAAGGAATCAAATCTTGGTTTTAGATCCGTTACCGTCTGTACATAAAGCCTATTCAATGGCTTTGACCGTTGAAAAACAAAGGGAAGTTCAAATTAATTTCTCTGTTCCTACTGAAGTTACTGCACTTCTTGCCAGATCTTCAAGCCAAAACAATAATAAGAAAGGTTTTCAAAGTAAACAGAAGTTTGATTCAAAGCCAAAATTGAACAGTGATCGTTATTGTGATTTTTGCAAAATAAATGGTCACACTAGGGATGTATGTTTCAAGATTCATGGTTATCCCGATTGGTATAAAGATCTTAAAGATAAAAAGAGGATTAGTCATTCTGCTCATCTGGCTAATCAAGAAGACAATCCTCTACAAGATCCTGATTGTTCTCAAGAAACACAAGGTAATACTTCAATGGAACAACTGTTTCAACAATTTAGCCAATTCATGAAGGCTAATCAGAAGGTTGAGCACTTTGCAAATTTCTCTCATCTTGGAGACTTTGCAGGTATGAATATTCTGTTATTGAATTCGTTAAGAAGTAGTCAATTCAGTAAGAATACTTGGATTATCGATACAGGAGCTACAGCACACATGTGTGCCAATTTATCATGCATTGATAAATCTTACAAACTGGATAAATGTACTCCTATTTTCTTACCTAATGGCTCAATTAAGTCTGTTACTCATAAAGGATTGATTACATTAAACTCTGATTTAGTACTAAAAGAAGTTTTACATGTACCAGAGTTTAAATGTAATTTACTATCAGTTCAAGCACTTTCTGAGTCTGCTCAGATTGTGTTCAAGTTTTATCCGAAGCACTGCATTTTGCAGGACCTGACAACTGATAAAGTGGTGGCAACAGGGAAGGTGATAGGAAAGCTCTATGTTCTTGACAATAGTAATGTGAATTTTTCTTTCAAAACAGAAGTGAAAATTGACAAGTGTAATGCTGTTGTTCGGAATAAAGAAGATAATAATGCGTATGTTTGGCATCAAAGATTGGGCCATTCATCTTATGATGTATTGAGACATTTAGAGTTTGTTTCAATCACAGATATCCAGCATAATAAGCTGTGTATACCTTGTCATCATGCTAAGCAACATAGATTCCCTTTTCCAAACAGTGAATCAACAGTTGATGGAATTTTCAAATTGATTCATGTTGATCTTTGGGGTCCCTACAAAAATAAAACAATTACAGGTTGTTCTTATTTTTTGACTATAGTTGATGATTACTCAAGGGCAGTATGGACTTTCTTGCTAAGGGATAAAACTCAAACGTTTCAAACGTTAAAAGGTTTTTTCGCTTATGTGTCTAATCAGTTTAATAGTTCAGTCAAAATTATCAGAACTGATAATGGTACTGAATTTGTTAATCATGATTGTTTAGCTCTCTTTGCATCTTTGGGTATTATACATCAGAAAACTGTGCCCTATAGTCCCCAACAAAATGGTAGAGTTGAGAGAAAGCATCAACACATTTTACAAGTGGCAAGAGCTTTAATGGGACAATCATATTTGTCAATCAATTTCTGGGGACATGCTATATTAATGGCGACTTATATCATCAATATTCTTCCAACAAAGGGATTAAAATGGAAAACTCCATTTGAGCTGTTATATGGCAAGTCACCATCATATACTAATGTGAAAGTCTTTGGATGTCTAGCCTTTGCAGCTAATACTATGCCACACAAGACCAAGTTTGAGTCTAGATCGATAATGTGTTGTTTTCTCGGATATAACCCTGGTCAAAAAGCTTTTAAACTCTATGATTTACATGATAAAAAGATTATCATGTCCAGAGATGTGATATTCTATGAAGATCATTTTCCTTTTAAAAATCAAGGAAATATGCAAGGTTCATCAACTGTTCTTCCGAATGTTCTTAATGAAGAGCCTCAGTTTCAAATTCATTCACAAGATTTCATACCTCCTGATGATTATGATCCTGATTTTGTTGATTTACCTGAGGATCAAAATGAAGAAATTGTTCAAGAGGTACCTGTTAGAATTGGAACAAGGAATAGAAAAACGCCATCTTGGCATCAAGATTTTGTCATGCATTCTGTTAGTGATAGCAATCCCAAAGTTTTTTCCTCACCACATATTCCTCCTACATTTCCATACATTCAGTCACCTGTGCTTACAGAAAGTCATAAAAGTTTTCTCACCCAAGTTTCTTCTTTGAATGAACCATCTTCTTATGAACAAGCAAGTGAAGACATTGAATGGGTTAAAGCTATGGATAAAGAACTTCAAGCTTTGGAAGACAACAATACTTGGACTGTTGTACCTTTGCCACCAAATAAGAAACCAATTGGTTCAAAGTGGGTTTATAAGGTCAAGCTGAATCCCAATGGAACAATAGAGAGGTATAAAGCAAGATTAGTAGCTAAAGGCTATAATAAAAAATTTGGGATTGATTATTTTGATAGTTTTTCACCGGTTGCGAAGGTAGTTACTGTTAGAATTTTACTATCACTTGCTACCTCAAATAATTGGTTTTTACACCAGTTAGACATTAATAATGCCTTCCTACATGGGTATTTAGATGAGGAAGTCTACTTGATACCACCACAAGGATATGACAAGGCAAAGGAAGGAGAAGTGTGTAAGTTAAACAAGTCCTTGTATGGATTAAAACAAGCTAGTAGACAATGGAATATTGAATTTCGAAATAAACTTCTTAATTTTGGGTTTATACAATCTTCACATGATCATTGTTTGTTTACCAAAGGGGAAGGAACACACTTTATTGCTTTGGTGGTATATGTGGATGATGTGTTAATCACAGGTCCAAGTGAAGAATGTATTAAAGAAGTTAAACACATGTTACATGAGGCTTTCACAATTAAAGACTTGGGTGAAGCAAGTTACTTCCTTGGAATTGAGCTATTAAGAACAGAAGAAGGCTTGTATATGAATCAAAGAAAATACATACTTGACATTCTTTCTGAAACTGGGCTTACTGGAGTCAAACCAGCTACCACACCAGTTGCTAAGAATGTTCAATTACATTCTGAACAAGGGAAATTACTCAGTGATCCAGAGAAATACAAACGATTGGTTGGAAGGTTACTTTATTTGAACTTCACTAGACCTGATATTAGTTATGCAGTTCAGCAATTGAGTCAATTTTTGCACTGTCCTACTGAGATACATTGGAAGGCTGCGATTCATGTTCTTAAGTACTTAAAAGGGAGTCCTTCAAGGGAATTTTCTTTCAAAAAAATAGTTCACCCATCACAATCAAAGCTTATAGTGATGCTGACTGGGCAACATGTAAGGATACTAGAAAATCTCTTACTGGTTATTGCATTTTTTTGGGATCATCTCTTATTTCATGGAAAACAAAGAAACAGAAAACAATCTCAAGATCGTCGTGTGAAGCTGAGTATAGAAGTCTTGCATCAACAGTTTGTGAACTTTTATGGGTTGGCTATATTTTAAGAGATTTGAAGATAGAATTCAAGATACCAGTAGACTTATGGTGTGACAATAAGTCAGCTATACATATTACACAGAATCCAATCTTTCATGAAAGAACAAAGCACTTGGATATAGATTGTCATCTTATTCGAGATCAATACAAGCTTGGTTTTGTTTTACCAAAACATATTTCAACAACTGAACAGTTGGCAGACATTTTTACGAAAGGGTTGTGTGGCCCACAGTTTCAGTTTCTATTATCCCAGATGAATCTTTGTGACATTCACAAAGTATCATCTTGAGGGGAGGATGTTAAGCTACAGTATTTGTCATAGAATTAGTTAAGTTAGTTTGACTTCTAAATAGTTTGTTAGCTTTTCTGTTGATTTTGTTTTCGTACTGTATATATACAGCTCATTGCCATTAATGGAATTCATACCATTCCATTCAAACATTCTTCATTATCATTTCAATATCGTATGATTGAAAACGTGATTAAAATTTGATTTTGGATTAGATTACTTCAGAGGTTTTAGTATTGTAAAACACATTTAGGCCAACGACAAGCATGTTTTTCTTGGTCCGGTTTTTGCAGAAATCTAAAACCAAGCTAAAACGTTTGTTTTTTTAGGTTTTGAAAACCGTCCAATTTCTGATATTATACACACGCACATATGTGTTAATCATGTAGTTGATATGTGAATATTTATTATTTGCCAAGTAGACCACTTAACGCTACAATAATAAAAATATCGGTTAGTTTGACTTGTTTTTGTGGCAAACTCATATTGAACTGAGATTTTCAATTAGTCCCGATACCAGAAACCAAACCATTGTTTTTTATTTTGGGTTTGTTATTTCGGTTAAAACTCTACCATTTGATGTGCATTATTTTTGTTTGATCTATTAGAGATAAACCGTAACTTGAATCGCCTCATTTGAAAGTCATGCATGATGTTTTTCTAAGATAATTGAATCGAATGCAGGTACCACCGGCCGAGTTGGAACACATTCTACAATCACACCCCGACATTATTGAAGCAGCAGTGATTGCGTGTGCATTTCTCCCTTAACTTCAATGTACGTACACAAAGTCAAAATTATAAAAGTTATATGGAGTGTGTGATTTTGCAGGTATCCAGATGAGGCAGCGGGGCAAATACCAATGGGTTTTGTGGTTAGAAGAAAAGGAAGCACCATTGATGAAACACAAGTGAAAGAATTTGTGGCAAAACAGGTCAGGTGTGTTTCTTTTATTTTCTTTTACTTGTTAACTTAACTAATCCCCCTACTAAACAAAGGAGCTAATTAGGTTGCACCATACAAGAAACTCAGAAGAGTTCGTTTCATCGATTCGATTCCTAAGAATGCTCCTGGAAAGGTACTACGGAAAGCCTTGATCAAGATGGCTATTTTGAATGCTACTTCTAACCTTTGATGGTATTCAGTTGCGGGGTTCAAGAATATAGAACGAATAATATTAATCATGATAAAAGAATATTCCAAGTTACAATATTATTTGACATTTATATGCCAAAACGAATTCTCTTAAACAATGCAATATGATTATCAAGAGTTCTGTTATATCTTGTTATGTTGACAACTCAAGCAGGTATGCCTCTCATGGTTATAAAATTTTAAATTTTAGTAAAGATAGTTTAGCAATAAGCTGATCCCATACTGCATTGGATTAAATATACTGATCTTGCGGTCGTTAACCTACCGGTCTCACAACTAACATGTAAAATGATTTTTATAACACCATTTAAAAAATCGGTTGACCAAATTAACACGCTATACCTTTCTATTCTATAACAGAAGAACTATAATTAAATTTTAACTCACTACCTGTTTCTTGCAAACCTAACTAATTGTTGAAATGTGATGGATTTTATGACATGATTGTATATATTAAAGTATAAATACCCAAAAAAATCACTTCCCAAAAATAGCTTCTCGTGTCACAAGTTTAATCCCCCTTACCCATAACTCAGCCATCTCAACACCACCCTCGCACACGAAATGCACCTCCTTGTTTTTGGTAGTAACCACCCGAAATAACCCCGCCTCATCCCGGTCCGCCTTCTTCCGCCGGTTCCACTGGAACGACGGACTTGCGCCCACTTCTGACCATTTACACACCACGTTCCGCCTGCTCGATTTCCCCCACCTCAATACCCCGCTTCCTTCAACCATAAATAACCGTTTGCTGTGCGGACACCCTTTACCCCCTTTACAGTGCTTCTTGACCCGTGCACCTCCTAACACGAGCCCACGGGCCAAGTGGTCCAATAGAACCTGTTCAGCCTCATTTCCAACACCACATTCATGGGCTAAACAAAGGGCAGTCTCATGCCGTGCGTTCTCGATGTCACAAATGGCGCCTTTTGAGATCAAAAGCTCACATATTCTCCCGTTGCCTATTTTCGCAGATAACATAAGTGGCGTGTACCCGTCACTATTGGGGGCGTTAATGTCAGTTTCACCGTTTGTTAGAGTTTCTACAGCTTGAAAATCGCCTCTAGAAACGGCACGGTGGAGGGGGTTGAATGTAATTTTACAAGAGTTAGGGGTACCCTGGGTACGGGCGTACTCGAGGATAACTTTCTCAAATACACCAGAATCTACGCTTGCTTCTGATAAACTAATTGTTGTTTCACCGTACTTGTTTTTAAGGTTGACATTGGCCCCAGCATAAACAAGCAACCGAAAAGCTTCCACGTGTCCGTTTATTACGGCAACCATAACCGCCGAGTACCCGTTTTCATCTTGTTCATCTAGGTCAAGAAGACCTCGTTGGTCAACGATCTTTTTCAAAGATTCAATATCGTTAACTCGTGTAACAAACATCAAAGTTGAGAATATCGCAGTGTCACTCGAGTAAAGCACATTCCCGGTTCGAACCACTTCTAGAATGGCTCGCCTTAACCCGAGTGTCCATCGAACCGAACCTGCAATTGACTGAACACATTGGTTAGCCAAATTGACCAAACCAAAATCAGCACCAGATCGAGCCAGAAGCTTAAGACAGTCAACATGCATATGCCTTGCACATATCATCAACGCGGTTTCCCCTGTTTCGTTTTTCGAATTGAGGTTACAACCAGCGTTAACCAGGTGGTTTAGGACTCCGTAATTACCTAGCCGTGCGGCTAAATGGATTAATTGGCTCCCGATTCCTTTGATGGTTTGAACCGGGAACTCTGGATCCGAACCACACTTTAGTAAAACCTCAATTGCTCTTAAATTTGCACAAAGGATGGCATGGTGGATGATTGTTCTTCCATAATGAGGAATGTCAGGGGAGATATGTTGGAGGAGCATGTTTAAGATGGATCCGGTTCCTTCGAAATACTCGACCGCACACCATGTGATGTTGTATGGCTCGGCTAAACCTGCACCTACTCGAAACTCTTCTCCAGTGGTCATGTCCCAAGACCATGCTCCTAGGCTCACCTTGGTGTCTGTTGGCGCACCAGCCTGGTCATCATAAATCAACATTTAAAGTTATAAACCATATTATGTTAAGTTTGAGATGTGAAATCAATCAAAATATGTACAACCCACTCATTTTGCCACCGAAAAGTAATAAAAATATGTCACCGTATCGATCTTCACCTGTAAAAGAAGCTGAACAACCCCGATCTGTCTGTTAACCGTGGCGGCAATTAGGGCATTACAACTAACATCGGCGTGTAAAAAAGGCTTCGAAGACCGAAGCAAAACACGAGCAGTTCCATTGATGTCTACTCCACACTAGCAACAAAGAGAGAATACATCTAAGTCATTCTTAGCAATTAGATCAATTCCAGAATGTATATATATAGTTGATTAGGATCCAATAAGAAATGCTTTTAGCATAAAAAGCGCTTGAAAGACACTCATTAACCAAATTTTCTAGCATTAATGGCTACTTTTGTGTTCGTTTGTATCATAAATGTTATCAAAGGACACAAATGTAAATATAAATACTCTTTTTTTTTTTCACACTTTTTATGCTAAAAGTCTAAGAAAGCGTTTTTTACATGATTCTAACCTTGCTTTAAGAGCAAAAATTAAACTTTTTTATAAATCAACGTCTATAAAAAGATATAGTGGTAGCAGAATATGCACCGTCAAAAGTGTGTCAACAACATCAACAAATCCTCTGCATGATGCATTGACTAGGGCATGGACCGCAACATTAGTGCGAATGAGGTCGGACGCCATTAGAGCTTTAGCCGACCTGGCTAGACCGAGGTGGCTAGATTCAAGTAAAGCCTCCTCACAAGCAAGCTGAGAAGCCCCACCTTCAAGTAACAACTCTAGTATCTCTACATGGCTTCCCCTAGCAGCAGCTGTGGTCGCAAACCCACGAAACAGCTTCTTGTTTACATTCGCCCCAAAATTCTACAAAAATGAATAAACTTTGTAACCTTCCGTTTTTTGAATTTAGTTATGAGGTTGTAGTAGTTGGTAATCATGATGGGTCGTTTTTTGATGGATTGACCGTTCTGCTGGATAACGGGTCGTTTTAGAAAAAACGGTTCTGGCTCGGGTTGGTTTTCAAAGTATGAGATCCATGATATTAAATCATATGATTAATCATTAAATTCCAGGAGCATTAATTCTGCAAAAGTGATTAGTAGTTCAAAATTCAAATTACAAACCATCACTTTCAGAATCCAATAATTAACATTACCTAACCAGCGTTTTCTAATTATTTTTCCAAATTCAAACCATGATCAAACAAAACAAAGAGAAAAAGGTCAAATAACCATAGATTACTTTTAGAAAGTATGATTGAGCCAAAAACAACATGAAAATCAACACTAATATTCGAATTTCAGAAACTGATGATGCAGAATTTTGTCGATGATATTACCAGTAGCTTTCTAACAAGCGTTACATTTCCGGCATGAGCAGCGAGGAACAGAGCAGTAACATTAGTTTTAAACTCTTCAAATTCAACTCGAACCTCGCTCGGAGATTCATCGTGTAACACGATCTCTGATTTCTTCGATTTCAAGCAAACTGTTCCCACGAAATTCACATCAACAAACGGATCTGCCAAGCACTCTGCCGCGACTTTAAGATCGTTGGCATGTGCAGCTTCAACAAGGCGTTGCGAGATTTGTTCTTGGTAATCTTCCACCGGAAACACCTGTTTCACGGCCAGATAACCTCCAACGCCGCCAGTGGATTCGCCGGCGTTGAACACCGCCATGTTTTCCGGTGGTTTATCACTGGGTAGAGTGTGGGGGGGACGGAAATAGTTAAGGCAGGGGGCGTTATTATTGTTGGGAATGAATATTATTAGCCTCTTTTAGGGGTGTTTAATTTCTTTAAACTAGTAGATATATATATATATATATAAACCATACTTTTAACCGTTTTTGCTTTAATTAATATTTTTACATATAAAATTCAGTTGAATATGTCAACATGATAAACAAATTTTATGCAATATGATTTCAGAGTAACAAATTTTAAAATAAATTACATATTTCAGGGTTTTGCTTTTTAATGAGGTGATCGAGTCATCGAGGGAGAGGGGGTGTGTGTGTTTAGTTTTGTTTGTAAGACAATTCAACGTCATATCATTGCTATATTATAATTTTCTTTCTTTTCTCTTTCCAACTCAAAAATTAGTATATTAAGAGAAAGAAAGAGAGAAGAGGAAAGAAATAGGAGAAAGATGAGAGAAACCGATCAATTCCCCGGCTTAAAATGCCAAACCAACCAGGTTGCATGGGAGTGGCGTATGGGTGTTTTCGTGTGACCCGAAGAAATCGATGGTACACCCGATTCAATCGGGTAAGGCCATACAGTTGGCCTAAGAGAGATACAAGTATACAACTATAGTACTATTAGACCATCGGTATGGTATGCAATTCGGGTTACCAAACTCAAATATCACATCACATTCTCTTTATCTTTTCCTTTTCAACCTAAGTGCTAGTATAGTCTAGCTAAATCTTACCTTACCTTTTATTTTATTTTAATAATATATATTAGAGAGAGAAAGAGAGAAAAGGGAAAAGAGATGGGAGATAGAGAGAGAGAGGGGAGAATATGAAGCTTCAGGTTGGTGAACCTCATTAAGGAACCCAAACTTACACGATGGGGAAGTATGGTTGTTTCCCCTCTACCCAAACTCACCTAAATACGAGCCTGAAAGCCATACAGATGGACTTAGAGGATTAATTGCTTATAATAAGTATTGTATATTAAAGAAAACAAGGGTAGAGACTAAAAAATTATCTTTCTAAGTTAAAATTTTCAAAAATAAAAACTAATAACGTAAATTTTAAAATTAAAATACTAATAAACTTAAAGGATAGTTGGTTAGATTTACCTTTGAAAAGAAATAGATTACAAGTACTTTCGTTATTTTATGTGGAGAATCTATCAAAAATGTAAGAACATTGGGCTAGAAAATTTGAAGTTTTTCGCTGAAAAACAAACTAACCCCTTAAAAGCTATGACCCATAGATTGATCGTGTCACGCGAACCAAAAATATAATTTTTTTTCTAAATAAACGTAATTTTATCAAGGTATCAATTCCATTAGTTTACGTGTGGATCCATCCGGACCATCCATGTACATATATCTAGTAGGTACAATAATTTCCGATCTATATTTTACGTAAGACATTAAATATATGATCATCATCGTATCAATCACTTTATCCTTGTTTAAATCTTAATCAAATCATTAAGACTACAATGATGTTTGATTTTGACTTAATAAACTTAATACGGAAAAGACTTATTCTGATAAGTTATAATCGTATTCTTTGTTTTTTTAGTTAATCCAAAAATTATGTCTTAGCATAATAAGTTATGAGGATAATACTTTCTATATTAAGTTAATGATTTTATCCTTTTTATTATTCACACATACATAAAACAAATAACAATACTACTTATCACATAGTGACGTTATTTATTCTGAAATACATTTTATCCAGACAACACTTAATAATAAAGAAAAACAAACATGCACTACCTGAAACTCTTTTAACACTTTATTTTGTCCTTAAACACTATTACTATAATTCACTTAATAAAAAAATAAACAGGAAGTATGGTTATAGTATTATAAACATATTGAGGTAAATATTTTCATTTAAATAAATAGCATTTATTTATTTATGTTGCCACCTGGTAACGTACAGTAAAGAGGATCGCCGGAAGTTACGAAACGGTGAACAAAGTAGTTGGCGTTACATGACAGCCGGAGTTGGCCGGCTCTTATTTCATTTATGTTTTTAATTAATTAATGTTAATAACAGATAATAGCAGAGAAGCAACTTAAACTTGATTTATATTTTAAAATATCATGTTATTGATTATTTTTTTATTTTTAAGTCATGGCCAAAATTATTGATTTTTTGTTGATGAATCCTCAATTATCCCGTGGATATTGTTTTTAAAGATATCATATATTCTTAATTTGATTTTACTAATAATACGTTTATTCAAATATATTTAAAATTTATTAATTATTAATGTATGTTAACATAAACAATTTTAAGCGTATTTTGATCGGAGACTAATTGCATTGAAATAAAACAAACTTCGCTTAAATTGTCATTGAATATAACTAGTTTATAAACCCGTACACGTACGGGTATTACAAAAGAAAAGTTAAGATAAATCTAAATCAAATTAAAAATTAAGAAGTGTACATATACACAAATTCTCAAATACATTTTCAAATAGTTACCTAAAAAAACATAGACAAAAATAGCTCGAATTTAAACCCAAACATAAAAAAAAGAAATTGATAAACAAAACCTTGAAAAATCTTTATTCTGCTACAACTCCATGTCAATAATGGAGGGAATTTGACCATCGGTCCACCATATATGACCTATAGGCATTTTCAAGTTTTGCATCTCCTTTAAAGCCTAAGTACAAAAATAAAAGTTTATGGCAGTTTATTAACATATAACATAATTCATGTGAAATAATATAAACCCTATACGATCGTTAGCCTATAGCTGATGTCCATGCTCTTTACACTTTGATTAATGTCAAAAGAAAATCGAAACAAATCTATAAGACCACAAGAAAATTGTAACAAACCTATAAGACCACCGGCAAATGCATCTTTCTAATGGTGCCAATAGTTATCCACTCTACTGTGAAGGGACTCCATGAGGGTGTCCCTGCCAGCCACTAAACAATCTAAAAAAGAGCTTCTGAGTTCCGGCCGTTATACAAATAGAAACAACAAAAATAATCAGATAAGATAAGTGAATAAAAAGTGAACAAACAAAATACTAACCTGCGAGTTTGTTGAAGCATATCAAGCATGTTGGTCTAGAAAACATGATCCATAGCTTCAACATTGACACCAGTACCATTCTGTGGCATAACAAACACATCTACAACATGAACAATAAACTCATCCCCGAATTCCCTGAAAAATGCCCATGTCTAATCTGGATTTAGGTGCTTGGAAATTGCACATAGATTCGAATATTTCAATGACGGAAGTAACTACAATTATCCAATGTAAAATTGAAACTGCAATTAATATGAAAGTTAATTAGGCTATGAAAGTCTAAAACATGAAGTATTTACTTAGGCAATGGAAATCTAAAAAACAGAACTATTATATTAAAAAATGCCAAGGATTTAGTGGCTGACTTGATAAGATGCTAATCGGTATGCAACTGAAACCAATTTGTATATGGATTATAAACTTGATTGAGTAAGAGAAACCAATTTGTTCATGAACTAATCAATGTCCAAATATCGGTTCAGGGGGAAAATGTGAGGTAATTGTGCAAGGTTTCTGATCTTGGGTCTTGATTCACTTGAAGGAGGTGACCAATTCAACTTCAAAACACAAAATTATATTAAAGCATATGACAAAATTAACACCAAAATCAAATTTAATGTCACATTTCAAATCAAGTAACACCAAAATCAAATTTAAAAATTAACTTGCAAAGCAAGATGAACAAAATGAAAAAGTAATACCTTCGAAATCAAACATGGTGGTCAAAAAATTATATGGCGTAGGCTCTAAAGAAAACATCTTCAATCGGCGACACAGAGTAGATCTACAATGTTGGATCTTCAACTTCCATCACCTTGTAAAGCGGAATGGTATGAAGATTTCATCCAAAGGAGGAAGAAAGTGAAGGATAGGATAATAAGTCCGGTTAAAAGAATTATGAACTGGGTACCCATTTTCCCTAAGGTCAGCATGTTTTTTTTGTTTGTGGCGCTTTCCGAAAATGTGGTAAAAAGAACCAAAATTGTGAAAGGATGAGTTGGTGCATTGAAGCATAATTTAAGGCCATTTTGGGAAAGAAAAGATGTCTTCAAATTATAGATATCGATGGAAACTAAGAGAAATAAGAAAAAATCATCAACTTATAAATTTACAAACCTTGAGCTTGCTCTTGTTGCTGACTTAATCAATGTCCCAATATCGGTTCAGGGGGAAAATGTGAGGTAATTGTGCCAGGTTTCTGATCTTGGGTCTTGATTCACTTGAAGGAGGTGACCAATTCAACTTCAAAACACAAAATTAGATTAAAGCATATGAACAAAATTAACCCCAAAATTAAATTTAATATCACATATCAAATCAAGTAACACCAAAATCAGATTAAAAAAATTAACTTGCAAAGCAAGATGAACATTATGAAAAAGTAATACCTTCGAAATCAAACATGGTGGTTAAAAAATTATATGTTGTAGGCTGTGAAGAAAACATCTTCAATCGGCGACAGAGAGTAGATCTACCGGGTTGGATCTTCAACTTCCATCACCTTGTAAAATGGAATGGTATGAAGATTTCAGCCAAAGGAAGAAGAAAGCGAATGATAGGATAAGAAGTCTGGTTAAAAGAATTATGAACTGTGTACCCATTTCCCCTAAGGTCAGCATATTTTTTTTGTTTGTGGCGCTTTCCGAAAATATGGTCAAAATAACAAAAATTGTGAAATGATGAGTCGGTGGATTAAAGCTTAATTTAAGGTCATTTTGGGAAAGAAAAGTTGTCTTCTAATTATAGATATCGATGGAAACTAAAAGAAATAAGAAAAAAAATCAACTTATAAATTTACAAACCTTGAGCTTGCTCTTGTCTGCTGACTTAATCAATGTCCCAATATCGATTCAGGGGAAATATGAGGTAATTGTGCAAGGTTTCTGATCTTGGGTCTTGATTCACTTGAAGGAGGTGACCAATTCAACTTCAAAACACA
>JAUEJL010063298.1:0-17954 GCA_032274825.1 Drosophyllum lusitanicum | reverse complement strand
GGGATATATTTGGAATCCTTATCTCAAACCATTTAATAATTAATAACTTCTACTCATTTTCCTCCTCTTTTATTCAACAACTCATTTTTCTAATATTTATAAAATTGGGGTGTTACAACTCTCCCCCACTTGTATTGATTTCGTCCCCGAAATCGCTCTACTGTTAGTTTGTCTCTAAACATCATTAATTCAGAACTAGGGTTTCTCACATTCTCCAATTAGTTAATACTCCTCTTTTAAAGTCATCTCTAAATTCACAACTCTTCACAATTAAACTCTGGCGTAAAAACGTACGTTTATATATCTCATATATGCATCTAATCTCTACTAGTACTCTGAAATAACTCAATTTCTCCGTTACTCTTACTCTTTATGCAGAATAAATACTCACTTGTATACTAACAAGCGTTACCAACACTATTTATACTCAACTACTTATGGAATAAGATATCTAGCCCTCTGGCTAACCTCTTACTTCGTCTCTTACATGGTTACAGTTTTAAAATTTAAAACTAACTTCATTATGTCTCTCTGTATAATAATTACATCTTACTCTGTGTCTCAATAAAAAAAATAAGATTTTCACTCAAGTTTTAACTCAATTCTCACAATTACTTTAGATCAGTAAGTTTATTAGGTCATCATCTTTAGTCTTTATCAATACTCTATTTAATAATTTCTCAAGCTTTCTCTGAAATTTTATAATTTCCTCAATGATTTATTTAACCACCAGTATAACAATATCTTGAATAGGCTTAATTACTCCTTTAGGCATTAAGTTCTCATAGTTTTTCATATAAACAATATTATTAATTTCACTTAACTCACATTTTAATACTCAATTAATTAATATCTCTTTTAAATTTCACGTCAATACTCTCTATCTCTCTCATATTTACTCCGTGTTCGTATTATTTCTCGTATTGACGTTATTTTACGCAATTTATTATTCATTTCAACTCTAATTTTTACAACTCAATTATTGAATAATTAACTCTTATCACTATTCATAGACACCATTATCACGGTGGTTTATATTATTTGTCTCAACACTGTTAATTAATTTAACTCCTACACCATACTCCCCCACTCAAGGTTAACTCAGGGTACAAATAAAATGTACTAGTCGTAATAGCTCAAACATTTCACAAAATTCTCTTATATCCCAACTCACAACAATTGTATAATACCTATGGGACAAGTAAGCACTCATGTCCGTACCTCATAGGCAATACAGTACTAGGCCAAAAGCTATTCTGATCAATTGGGACCTGTGGGTTATGGGCCCACACTGACACAATCAGTATCAAAATTTCTCTTAAGGATTAACAACCCTTGTTGTCGCCCTAGGGCCTCACACATATAACTACTCTTGGCTTTATACCTACACATCAAGTAGGATTTCTTCAGGGGCTTCACATTCTCTTCTTTATCGCGATCTTTAGGCTTCAATTTCCTACTCTCTCATTTTTATCTCATTTATAAAATCATCTCTTTAGTATATTACATTTAATATCTGTCTCTATCAGTGGCGTAAATGCTATTAAGAAATCTACCAAACTCATTTTTTACAACACTCTTATTATGCCTTGCAGGCATTGCCCTATGCATTCTCTCACAAAGAGCTATTATCATCCATCTTTAATTTAACGACTACTTCAGGGTTCTCTTTCACTTCATTATCATTCACATCTTTTAACTCTGTATCATACCCTCTATTACACATATACTCTAATCCTCAATGTATTTGAAATAGTATTATTTATTCTCTTGTACTCATGTCTCTTTTTAGTAATTGGATAATCTCTATCCGTTTTATACCGAATCTTCTTCTCATAATTAATATTGTATTTATATACACTCCCTCTGTATATGTTATCTCTAAACCTTTCTTGTCAGTTCATCATAGAATTTATTATTTTGAAACATTAAGTTTCAAAGATCTACTCTACTCAGCTCTATTACTCATTCTCGTACTTAATAATTTCATATATTATCGTTTGATATAAGACACTCAATTTGAGGCTTGTATATAATATTATACATACTCACTCTTTCACATCTTTATGTTTTTCTCAGTTTCATTTTCTCAATCTCGGTATATAAATAATATCCTCATTATTCGTCTCTTTGCTTATTTATTAAACGTCCTCTTTCTCGTTTATATTTCACATACTTAAATCACTTACTCTTTAGAAGAGTATTATCATCTTTACTTCTCATCTATATTTTAATTATATCCTCTTTTCTCGATTAGGCATACTCTACCTATACTTCTAATCAAACATCCTCTTGGTTATTCTTGATTTAGGTTAATCGTCATGCTCAGTTTCATTATTAGATATTTACTCATTCGACTTTTACTCTGATAATTGATTAAAATAATCAATTAGTAATATAATCACTACCAACTCATATTTTAATTTACTCATTCGACTTTTACTCTGATTTTTTATTTATTTTTTACTTTCTTTTTTCATTTTTTATATATAAATTAATTTTTTTTGTATTTTTTTCATTATTACTCCTTTATTTATTAATCACAATTATTTATATTTTTGTTAGAATTTTTTAAGTTATATATTAAGTACTTATATCCTAGTGATTCTTTTTGTTAGAATTTTTTTGAGTTGACAATGAATTTGACTAAGTCAACTTTGAGTTGCACGTGTACTAGAGTTGTAAACAAAAGAACGAAAACAAACGTGGGCTTGTTCGTGTTCGTTCGTTTAACTTTGGCAGAACAAAAAAACGATCATGAACAGATAAACGAACGAATATTTGTGTTCATGTTCGTTCGTTTAACTTTAGCCGAACACAAACGAACGACCATATATACAAATATAATACAAACATAACATTATTAAATATAAGTAGATACTAACTACGTGTATATATATGTGTGTGTGAGAGAGAGTGTGTATGTATATAGATGTATATATATAGATGTATATGTACACACACACGTGTGAGAGAGTGTGTGTATGTATATAGATGTGTGTGTGTGTGTATATATATACACACACACACACACACACACATACGTATAAAAGAACATAAACAAATGTTCACGAACATAAATGAACGAACGAGGGTCTTTGTTCGTGTTCGGTTGTTTATTAAATACAAGAACTTCCCGTCAAACAGTTTACGAGCTATTCACCGAATGTTTGGTTCGTTTACAACCCTAACGTGCACACATGTATCTAGGTGTACATGTGCATGTGCATATATGCACGAGATGCACACATGCACGGTGCATATATGCACCAAGACGCACCTATGCAGTATGAATAGGTGGTGCACATATGCACCTGTGCTTAAAAAAGAATCGAGTGTTATGTGCACATGTACAAAAATCTCATGCTGTGCTAGAAAAAAATTGACAAAAACGAAATTTTTTTCTTTGAAAAAGTATAGAAATATGGATGTCATATTAAAGAGCATATTTTTTTCGTTAATTTGGTTTAATTTTCGTATTTTAATACTTTTGCATTTAGTATATATTTTAGTTTTAAGAAAGTTGGGGTAATTGGTTCCCCCTCCCTTATTTAGGGAATTTGCCTAAAATACCCCTCCAGTATGTTTGAAAAGTGAAAATGACGGCTATGTTTTTAATTAATTATATGTCTGCCACAACTAATATTAACATTTGATTAGTTATGATTAATAGCTACAAATGGTTCTCGCTATTCTTGCAATAAAACTGGTTTTCAAATAAATCATATATATATATATATATATATATATATACACATATACATATACGTGTCTTATTCTTTTCCTGTAAAATGTATGGTTGTATGAATGGCTATGACTATGATTTCAATACTAATTTTCTTTTCTAGAAAGCAAGTTTTAAAGTACCGATTTTGACTTCATAAATTCTTGTGGATGGAAACACTTTTATATTAAACCATGTGTAATGAATGGAAATTGTCGTTGCCTAGGATTTTATGGAGAATTAATGATATGATTTTTTGTGGTGATAAAAGTTTTAGGAATGAAATTTATTTTAATTGTTTGTAACATATACGATCAAGACACGTGTTAAAATCAAGTGTGAAGATATGAAAAGAGAATTAGTTTAATACACATGTCACAACTTCGTAGGTAAGAATTTAAAATTTTCCTTTTTCGGGTGATTATGGAGCAATTATTATTTATTGTTTACTTTATAAAAAAACTATTGTAGTGTGTATTTGGATGCCCGGATACATCTACTACTAATTGTTTTATGATTCTATTTTCTTGCATTTTAAAAGATCATGAAATATTATTCGTTCAAGACTTTGATAACATTATATTCATGTGGTTATTCTATAACATGTTTTGAACGTTGAAAGATATTTTAATTGGATATATAAATGTAATATGTTCGGTCACGATGACATGTTTAAATATGATTCGTATTTGTTTCTAGCTAAATATAAAGTTATTTATTTCAAAAATCTCAAGAAAAAATATATGACACCCAAAGTTGTGACATTCCATATAGTTCATTGTAAATCAATCGGTCTAAGGTTGCAATATTTATTACTTAAATGAGAATAACTCGGTCATATATATAATTACATTTCATTTGATATTATAGAGAGAAGACTGTATATGAGAAATACGTTAAGTAGAGATTAAATTAATGTTGGCTTTTGGCCGAGTAAACAATAAGCAAAATAACGTTATTTTAATGTAAAATCCTCCTTGTTGACTCTATAACGTTCCTAGAAGGGAATGTGATAATATCATAATTGATGTAAAGATCATGTTAATTGACCTAGTTAAGATAATTATCTTGATGCATGTGTTAAGAATACGATTTTCCATAAGAAGTAGCAAGATAATCGACATGTATATAAAAAAGGAGGAGGTGAAAAGTATAAAGATCGATGTACGTCACATAAAATATATCTTAGTAATGGATGTGAGAAAATCATTGGATGCATATTGTAAAGCTAAACAACATGTAGAATTTTTATCTATAATATCTTATTAAAGAAAATAACTATTATATTCACATGATTCATTTAACTTATGATTTATTTATACATTATGGTGATACATGATTTAAGCACGTATAATATTTTTAGATGAACTATTGATGTTATTATACTTAGTCTATAAATAGTAAAAAGTTATTACTGGAAGTTAATTTTTCCTACTTGGTAATGCTATTGCTACATGAAGTAAATGTTATATATAGTAGTGTAAAATTAATCAAATGCTCCGAAAGAGCTGTAATAAATTACTATAAGAAAAAACTTTAAAAATCATGATGCACAATTTTCTTTGCATCCTCTTATATTATACAAAGATTAGTGAAACTAAATCATATGTAATCTTAATAAAAAGTTTATTGACCATGACTATTTTGATCGATGATCATGACCAGATAGACCATCTTGTATCAAATGATGTGAAGAGAAGTTTTTTTAAAGTAGTAGATTTTGTTTGTTCTCATAGAAGTTAATTTAGAATCTATCACCATAGGGATTAAATATCTTAATTTTCTAAAAAATGTTCAATGGGATATATGAAGGCCTATATACCCACCTTATGGACCATTTACAAATTTAAATCGATTAATCATCTAAATAGTTATCAAAGTCGTAACCTGAAGTTTGTGACTAAGTAATAAGGTTGCGAACCCATTTTTTCAAGAATACTATATTTATATTTGATAAATTACTTCTCATATGTTTACTGATTATTGACATATGTATTGAGCACTATATGTTTTATGTTCATATATAATTTTGCTTTTGTTGAAGCGTTTGCTAGACGCCTTCAACTGATTGCAAAAAATAATAATCAAAATTAGCAAACCTCTTAGTTTCTATTTGGAGTCATGTTATTTTAGTAAATCACATCAAACCAATAAGTTATGATAACGCCTTCCCAAATTGAGTTTGGTCAGGAACCATATATTTCTCATATAAGAATTGTTAGTTCTCTTATATATATATAAATATTAATTTCTCCACCATAATATATAAAGATGGGACTTCAAAAGAATGTTAATAATATGCATTGATTTAAAATGAATTATTGATCCTCATACTAAAGAATATTTTCTGAAACTAATTCATTTAATTACTAGATTTAGTAAAAGCCAAATATGTTTACTGAACTAAAGAGTGTGATAAAATCATATATTCAGCTGTAAATGCTCCAAATGAGATATGTATCCCAGAAGGATCGTTGTTAATAAGAGTTTATAGCACGCCTGAAGCGTGGTAGACAAACTTGATTCTAAAAAATATATAATCCTTGACAAAAAGTGAGCAAGAAATTAAGATGGTCAATCGAGGTAATAAGGTCTCAATTGTCTCTTGAGGAGATACTAGACATGACGGTTCCAGATGAACCTCATGTACCTAAAATGAAGAGATCTCAAAATTTTATATTATGTCCAGAAAATAATGGAATCGAAATAAATCGACGTTGATAATAATTATGTGTATGTGTATATATAGTGATAAATTTTTTAATGATAATGAGGATCTTGAAAGTGTAGATGCCAAGAAGTACAAAGATAGAAATTATTGGCAAAATAGATAGACAAAGGAAATAATGAAAACTCAAAGTCCTTCGTGGGTGCGAGATGTCTAGGACATGATATTTATACACCTTAAGGTGTAATATATGAGTCTTCGTGCAAAAGTAAAATAAGAAATAATATAATGAGATAAAAAGCATGATATGTGACATAAGGTTTCATAAAGATTTGAGATTGATATATTCTCGTGTGATGGATATAACTATATATTATATCTTAACGTCGGGTAATATGAAAACAACTTGATTTGCGTCTAGTAGGTATTATTAGTGATGTCAACTCAAGTTTCACGAGAGCCTGTGTATTAGTGATTTAATAGATGATTTGTATATGTCAAATTAGATGACTAATTTTTTAATGGATGATTTAAGTTTCAAACCATGTTTTCTACTCGCTAGCTAGTTGTATCTAACTTTCTATATCTTGTTTATAGGCGGACTTAGAGAGACGACGAGCCTCTTTTAGGGAGCTTCATGCTTAGAATACGAACTTTGTCACTTATGTGAATACTAATGGTTGGTACGTTATGATCAATGTTTTAAGACCCGGATTGACCTGGGACCCGGTGATTAGACCGGGTCAGCGTAGAGCGGGTTTTGGCAATTTATGACCCGGAGTGGGCCTGACCGGGTTAATGGTTGAACCGGTCGAACCGGTCTACGTTGACCCGGTTTAGTATATATACTTTTAAAACAAGTTTTTTTAACCCTAAATCTCTAACTCACTTTTCAATATCTCAAAATCTTTAATTTGGTTTGATTATGAACCTATGAGAATTGTTGTTTGATGTTTGAATTTTATTTTATTATATGTTAGTTGAACTTGATTAATGTGCTTGGATTGATGATATTGTAGATTTATGTTTTTTTGTTATTGTAAACAATGTTTTCTTTACTTTTTGTAGTATATATATATATATGTGTGTGTGTGTGTGTGTGTGTATGTATACACGCATACACACATATATATAAAAATTTGAAAATCCGGTTGACCCGTGACCTGGTGAGAAGACCGAGTCAACTAAAAAACCGGTTTTTAAAAAAGTGGTGATGATAAACAACAGTAACACGTGCTTATGTGGCTAACTTGGATCGGTTTCGTTTGTAACGTTTGCTACAACCAAATATATATCAAGTTTAAAATTGTCCCATTAAAGTCACTCATACTTTGAATTTATTCAATAATAATAACCAAGTTTTAAAATTGTTTTAATATTATAAAATTTACTTACCGGTTAACTTTATTTATTACTAATTTAAATTTGATTTAAAAAATCAAAATAATTAATATATAATCTATATATTAACTAAAAATATGTTTGGCCCTTTTAAAAGTGAAATCATGTGTATCAGGGTCCATAACGAATCTATGTATTAATCCCAAGCTACTCATATAGCAATCTTAGCAATCTCTACTCATTTGTAAAATAAAGATGGACAAAATTAATTTTTCGTTTATTTAAACAAACGAATATCAATAATAGTCTCGTTTTGTTTATTTATGGTCATGAACGTTTGTTTAATATTCGTTATATATATATATATATATATATATATATATATAGAGAGAGAGAGAGAGAGAGAGAGAGAGTGTGTGAATATTTGTGTTTAATAATGTTAAATATGCATTGTAGTATGTGTATTTGTGTGCGTCTTTCTTAATTTACGTTTGTTTATCATTTAAATGAACTAACCAATCTTCCAAAGGATCAAACAAAAAATCTCGTTCGTTAATCGTTCGTGTTTATTTATTTGTTCGGTTAAAGTCAAACGAACGAATATGAACACAATAAATCCATTGGTTTATTTATTTATTTATTTTACTTTATTTGTTCGGCTAAAGTTAAACCAACAAACACAATAAAACCAATTCGTATTCGTTCGGTTGGTTTACAGCCCAACCAATCTCAAAACTATTCATAGTTTCCATTTGTAGTTATGTACTATCTTAATTGAATTGATATATTCATCTTCTTAATGATGTGCTATTTCTTCATGAGTGGAAGAAATTAATACATTCTGTGGATTATGAAAAAAATGGCGAACAAGAAAAAAGAATTTTGGGATTTTTAACGTTTTGATTTTGTTTTAGCATTTTAAGGTTGGATGTCTTCATTATCTCATCTGTTTTAAACATGGAATAATATTTATATTTGATATTTCTGTGTATATATTGCAACCTATTTTTATTTAATAAATAGATTATAAATTAATTTATATAGGCCTTTTTAATTCAAATTTATACTAGTAATAAAATAAAATCAATCCAGTAAGAAAATAGTAAATTTCACAACATTGTAACAGTTTTGAAATTTGGTTATCAAGTGAATTTAAGTATGAATGATTTTAAAGCACTTTTAAAATTTGGTTACTGTTTTATAAAATTTTCTAAAAAAATAATATTGGTTATGCTTTATAACAATACTAACTTTTTTTAATGTCTAAAATTACGCAACATATTTCTAATGATATAATTTTTTAAAATTCTGTTTACTATGTCGATGTTTATTTTCGTGTCATTATTTCATGTTAACATATATATCATAATTTGTCAATAAAAGTAACACAACTAACTTTTTATCATATATAACATTTACGACTTTTATATTCCTGCTAACCACTTTTTCAATGGTATAATTATCCAATATTTTTTATTATGTATAATAAAAGGTTATTATATCCAAATCATCATTCCTCTTTATCATTTGTTAGACCGACGATCCAGCTGGATTGAGCATGACCTAAACTAGTGGACATTAGAGTTGATGTCTTAGCAATGCTTGACTAGACCATGTGAGTTATGTGCCCTCACTAGTGGACATTTGAATCTCTGCCCAATGTTATTGATGCTTTTAAAAGAAATCATATTATGTTATATTATATGGTTTTTTAAATAGGTGATAATTTGTGTATATCAATTTTTTGTCATATATAATAATAACTTTTTTACCCATACTAACCTATTAACTATTAATTTCATACACAAATTCACAGGTATAATATTTCTAAAAATAACATTTTATTATGTATGACAAAAAACTGTTATACGTATGGCATTTAAGTGTCGAATATTATATAAATTTCATTTATGATGTAATAATTAGTATCGATTTTAACATGTTTTAAATGAACCACATACATGACATTTGACGTGAAAGCTAGAAAGAATTAGAATTGAAGTTATAAAAGTATAGGAAAAATAATATATTTTTATACTATTTCTTCTGTTTACAACCTCTTGTTAAATTTACTAATTTTCTTTTCTTATTTTTTCTTTAATTTTAATACTTGTGCTAATCTTGTGAGTAGAATGATTAGTAGGAGGATATGTAATCTATCCAAAGTATAATAACGTTTTTCATATGTAGCAATACGGCATATAAAGTTTTGGGTCATGAGTCATACACACAAGTCTATATTGCATTAATATCATAATCTATGCATATATAAGTTATTATTGGTAAGTATTCTAACTTTTTCAAGTATTAATGTAGTTGACTTGAATTTAAATGGTTAAGTTATAGTAGGGTATTAGTAGGTTAAAATGTCACCAAGACACCAAGTATCAAGAGTCTTACGCGTATGGTTATTAATATTTTAGTTTGCTTCATACTTGGTGACATTTTTGTCGTAAAGATTGATTTCTTTGCATCAACCCTATTCTACACTTTCTCCTGTTTATAATTCAAGCACAAATTTATGTATCACATACATGAAATTTGCAGTATTCGAAGTCAGAGAACATGAATTTTCACTTCATTTGTACTAGTGCAGTTTTGAACTTTGTGGTTTATGTATTACATCTTTGTTTCATAAAATTAGAAAAATGGAATTGATTTAAATTCTATTTAATATAAAATGAATTTTCTATTACTTAAAGGAATGTAAACATTCAAAAACAAGTTTATCAAACGCAATACAACACGAAATTTGATTTTAATTCAATTCAATTCCTTTAAATTCCGCGAAACAAACGAGACCTAAGCATCTCCACCCTTACAAAAAAAAAAAAAAAAAATCACCACATTACCATATTCTAAAGAGAATTATTCATTTATATCTTCGATTTTTAATATATGTAATTATTCATTTATATCTTCATTTATATGTACACCTACAATAAAACTACATAAGATTACTCTTTATAAAAAATGAATTTAAACCAAGATATATATTATAATATGTTTTTTTTATTCTTTTTAGGTAACGTAATCCATCCAAAAAATCTCCAAAATATATTTTTCATGCATATAATCACCTAAATCATATGCATTATTCAGGTTTGCAAAATATTGCTTTAATTATAGAATTTTTTTAAAAAAGATTTTAGGTTCAGTTCGGTTCCGATTCAAACCTAACCAAGTTTATTAACAATGATTTGGTTCTCGGCTCATGTTTTTAATTTCCATTTTTTATTCCTCGATTCATTTAGAGTTATGTCGTTTTTGTCTGGATTTCGACTCGAGCTCATTTGGTTAGCCCTACTTGATACCAACTTAACAAGAAAAAGTCAAAAAAACATGTGAATCTATATATCACATTTGTTCGCAAAATAATAATAATAATAATAATAATAATAATAATAATAATAATAATAAACATCAGATGGGATATATAGAGGAGTTACTTTGGTCCTTACATACTATATGAGACCGACCGCATCGGCCCTAGAACCCGAGGAGGGTTGGGGTTGAACCCGATGGTAACACCATCGCTGTCCATCGGGTTGGGGCTGGCTCGTGACCCGACTAACTCTTCAACCCGTTGCGGGTTGTTTTGTTTTTTTTCTTTTTGACCGTTTTTCAACGGTAACATATATATATATATATATATTTCTTTTTTTCTCTCCTATAAATACCATTCACATCTACACATATTTTACACAACATCTTATCATCTCTACTATATTTTATACACTATCTTCCATTCTTCCAATTCTCATTCTTTAAAAAAAATGGACAAGGGAAAGCAAAAGCAAGGTTTCAAAACCCCACGGCGGGTATCAAAATCGCGAGACACGAGATCGCAACCCTCTTCGCTGATGGTAACACCATCGCTGCCACATTAATAATATTACTCAATAAAAAATAAAAATATAAGAAAAACATAATAGATTACATTACCAAAAAATATAAACCATAAAAAAATTACACTACTAAGGAATCGATAAGTTATAAAATTTGTTATTCCCTAAACCCAAATAAAAATTAGAACATTGAAAAGTAAAAAGTATTTGCCATTTTCCAAAATCAAACCAAATAATTAAAAACTTAAAAAGCCCCATACTTATTAGTTAATTATTTCCCCATCTGCTTGGATTTAAAAATTATGAGACAAAGTTACATTAGTACAAAAAATCACATTACTAGAAAAATTATGAGACAAAAAATTATATTACTAGAAAAATTTACGAAATAAAAAAAATTACTCACCTTTAACAAAAGGAATTAATATGTTATATAAAAATAAAAGTGAAACATGGTACTTGTTTCACCACCATCTAGAAATTTTCATGCAAAAAGATAAAAAAAAATCAATATTCTTCCACCACATGACCGCTTGGCGGTGATAATATATCTCCACAAAGTAATACTAACCACGCCTTTACGGTGTGGATTACACTCTCACTACGGCGCGATGAGTAGGTTTACATCTTCACCACGGAGTCCACTCCGTATACTCTAAGGGATACTTTTGGGAAATTATATTTTTTTCTAATTTATTCTTTTTCTTATTATACGATAATATATGAAATGTATTAATTATTTTTTCATTAATTTAGCACTTATTTTAGTTTTATAAATAAAAAGATAAATAAAAGGGTTTAGTTCATTAAAATGTATCCAAGTTGTCACGTTTTGCTATTGTGTGTATCGAATTTTAAAACTTTCTATTGGGTGTATCAAACTTAAAATTTGTTATTATTGTATGTATTTTGATTATATAAAAGAGTTAAAAATGTATAAGTTTAGTACATACAATAGAAACTTTAATACATACAATTACGACAAATTAAATTTTCGATACACACAATAGAAATTTTTAAAGTTCGATACACACAATAGCAAAACGTGACAAGTTGGATATATTTTGATGAACTAAACCCTAAATAAAAATATGAAGTAGAAGAATATAAAACTTTTTACATATTATATCATCATACAAAAACATTATTCCTTCTTTTTCACCCATATCTAGTGATTATATCCAAGTATTGAAAGAATTTTTTTCTTTTTTACTATAATAAGCATATATTAACCAAAAATAATATTTACTTAATTACGATTTAATTAACAAGCGGAACCTTTTAAATACCATATTAGCCGGTGTAACACCCCTAAATTTCACATGTGGGCTAAAGGAGTTACTTTCTTCTAATGACATGAGTCACATGTGATGTTGAAAGGACCCTAACCTGTGTCATATTTTGCATCTTTGTATCCACATAGTGTATAAATAGATATGAGATGTTACTAGCTAGACATATACTACATATACCAAAATCTACTTTTTGTTGGTTACAAACAAAGACTTACAAAAAATGTGTTCACACTTTTACACAACTTCACTACTCAAGTGTAGTGATTTTTCCATAAGCGAAGGCTTGTGTCCATTGCAGTTGATGAATACTTCACCACTCAAAAGCTCCAAGACATGTATGCATGTCTCTTTTCCGGTTAGCCGTTCTGCAAACACCACCAACATAGCCACCGATGAAATAAACGGTACGCTCATCTTTCTTAACTGGTGTACATGGGTCGACATTGATACTTGATACGTTCAAATGGTGGTACGGGTTACCGGTCAATATACTGACTATGGAATGCTCATCTTTCCCATCATTTTGTGTCACTTTCACGTAGACCCCCATCCCTTGTCTACCTCTCATTTTTCAACCTATGGAATGCTCATCTTACATCTCTACGTTTCTTCCACTTTTTTAAATTAAAAATGTGTATAGGAAGAGAGAGAGAGAGAGAGAGAGAGAGAGAGAGAGAGAGAGAGAGAGAGAGAGAGAGAGAGAGAGAGATAGAGAGAGAGAGAGAGAGAGAGAGAGAGAGAGAGAGAGAGAGAGAGAGAGAGAGAGAGAGAGAGAGAGAGAGAGAGAAGGAAGAAGCAGGGTAGAGGGAGACGGTGTAAGGTGTTTAATTACCTGCTAGTTGGTGAGCCCCATACGGCATGCTGGAAGCTATCTCGATAAATCGATCGTCAAAAACTCGTTCAACTACATACCTGTTACGTTGGTTGAAACTTCGATTCAGATTCTTGCGTCAATTTTCCCACTTTCTAGGAAGTTTTCAAAGTCTCTGTATGTGTCCTAGTGTCCTACTCCAAGCCAACAAGAACAGCAGCAACGTACGTCTGTCACTTCTCTTTTTCTTTTTCTATTAAAAAAAGATTTCTTCACGTATTCTCTAAAAAGAATCGAAAAATTCAAATTAAAGAAAATATATAGATTTCTTCGCGTATTCTCTAAAAGAATCGAAAAATCCGAAGTGTAAATTAAAGTAGAGACGTATTTTTTAGTTTCTTGAGAAGGTCATATAGTACATGCTATTCAATTGTGGTGATAGTGCATGGCTATAATGCTATTCAAGTAGGTAACATCAATAGTTATTCTAAAAAACGCACCGTGTTGATATTTAAATAATAAATTCGTGTTGATATTTAAATAATAAATTCATACTAATTTAATTTATATATAGTATTATAGATGTTTATTCGAATGTAGTATAACTATATATTATTTAGTTTGATTTGATAAACCTCATCTAAGAAGATGAAAAATAAAATTATTTTTAGCAAATTGTAGTTTATCAAGTAGTTAACTAAACGCTAAAATTAGTTGTAATTTGTTAGAGGTGCGGTTGTTTCTTATAAAAAGAACAGGGCTTGTAATATGTAATAAATTATACATAAGAAGTGTTTACTTTTAAGAGTACATATCTAATTTCATTTATTAGTTTTTTAACATTGTGTTATTTCTCTCTTTAGTTTGTTTCTAAAGTTGAAAACCACTTCTTTTGACATCATATATCCACATTTTTCGAAGATTTGCTTATCTACCATGTTATCAATTGTTATAATACAAAGTTATTATTAATATTATAAACAACTAATATTTAATTCATTTCAAAACCATATAAGAGACATGTTAAAAACTGTAAATTTGAAGTATAATTCATTTAATTATTTTACGTATAGTTTGATTATAAATACTAAATTTGAGATATAAATAAGAATTTTTTTTAATTCAAATTAGATAATATTTACCTTATTATTGAAAAAGAATTATTTTGAATGAGTTGGAAAACTTCTGTCTCACCTGTATATATAAGGGTTTAGTTCATTAAAATGTATTAAAGTTGTCATGTTTTGCTATTGTATGTATTGAACTTAAAAAATTTCTATTGTGTGTAATTAACTTTTAATTTGTCGCTATTGTATGTATTAAACTTTCTATTGTATGTACTAAACTTGTAAAATTGTTACTTTTGTATGTAACAAAAATATATACAATAGCAACAAATTAAAAGTATGATACACACAATAAAAACTTTTAAAGTTGGATACACACAATAGCAAAACGTAACAACTTTAATACATTTTAGTGAACTAAAATGATCCTCCATAATTCAAAAAATATGTAAATAAAATCAACAAATATCTTTAGTAGGTATATCGATATATTATGATCATATATGCCATAATTTAAGTAGATATGTTTACATATGGTTGTGTGTATCATATGAAAATTTTTACATTTTGTTGTACTAATCTTTTATAAGTTATATTTAAGTTTGCTTAAACACAATAGTAAAGTAAGATAAATTTGTTACATAAATATTTTAATAAAAATGTGATATTTAAGAGTTTCTTACAAAAAAAAAATAATTCTTCAAGTAATATACATACAAAGTAAAACATGTATGTGAAAATATTAACTGATGCTAGCACTATGTAATTTAAATGTCTTATACTCATATAGTATAGATCATAAAATATAGATTGATAAGTAAAATATAAAAATACATTACTAATTTACCCTTCAATTAAGTCAGATTCTTCTAACATTACTTAACATTTCTCCAACATATGTAGTTGTATATTTTGAAACTTTATGGTGTCATTTGTAATATTGTTTATTTATATATCGTATAAACTAAATGTATTATTTTATTATCCATGTAACTTTATTAAATTATTCTAAGCAATTTTCAATTGTTCACTTACCGTCTTGTATCCCATGCTGAACTCTCACTTATATATTCTTACGTGCTTAACACATTTACTTATACTTTTAGTTTTAGAAATAGTTATAGTAATAACAAAAAAGAATAATAATCATAATTAAACTATAAATTATGTTATGAGATAAAATGTAATATTTTATAAATTGAAGCTGAAAAGTAAAAAAAAAGGGATTTATAAACGGTTCGTAGAGGGTAGGTCGAACTAGGTATATAGAATTGAATGGCTATAAGTTAACTCTTGTCAAGGGTTAGACCCCGAATATTTTCTATGTGTACTTTTTTCCATACATAATCATGGCTTTCAAAAAGAAAACAACACTAACAAATTTCAATGGAAGTACCAATAATTTGTATAAATTTTCCAACAGATTTGAAATGAGTATATTTTGTTTGAAGGTTGGTGGAAATTTGTATAAAATTTCCAACCAATTTCCTACGGTTGAAACTCATTGAAAATCTATGGGAAATGGTTTTTTCAGAGATTTTTCCGACACAAAATGGGTATTGTATTGTAGGAGTTTACTATAGGAAAACTTTACAGAAAACCCTTATAAACTCTAGTCTATATATACAATATATCGGTCTATATATGTCATCCTATACTAAACCATAATTACATTTTATCTTTATTAAATTGATTTGAACTATATCCTATAACAAGTTATCTCTAATACCAAATAGTTAAGAGGGTAAATTATCAAAAAATATAACATACATTCAAATTTTGTCAACATAGTTAACTTATAGTTTTTTTTGTCGAGAATATATTGATTGTAAGTTTTACTTTGTTATAAAGAAAACTGTTACATAAAAAAGATTTAAAATTCAATTTATTATTATATATATAAGATATAATGACATGACAAAAATCAAGATTATGAGATTAACATTCTCTTTTTAATAACAAATTGAATTTATAATTTTTTCTTTTTCTTAAAAAATTACATGTTATCTTTATTAATAAACTTTAATATTTATATTAATTTTCTTGAAAATTTATCTAATGTTTAATTGTATCACTTGCACAACGATAATCCTAAACCCTTTTTAAAAAAATGCACCATGTTTCCACCTAAACTTAGAACCAATTATCTTAAGTTAAAGAAACAAATCATAAACTTAAGTTAAAAAACATAACTTCACACTTCTATGATATATATAGGGGAAGGTTCATTTAAGAACCGTTTTTATTGCGAGAACTGCGAGAACTAATTTTAGTCGTTTATTTTGGATAATAGAATTCATGGATGAAGACCGTGGGGGGATTGAGTGTGACAAGGTGCATGAAAGGAATTCATGAGTGGGCAATCCAATTGAAGGAGGGGAATTGGACGGCTAAGATTGGTTCTCGCAATAAAAACGGTTCTTGAATGAACTTTTCAATATATATATATATATATATATATATATATATATATATATATATATATAGAGAGAGAGAGAGAGAGAGAGAGAGAGCAATGTTCAATAAAAACCTTTCTTATTTAAAGATTTTAAGCAACCATTATAAACCATCGGATCCATCCATCAATGGTTTAGATTTATATATAAAGGAACTTTTTTTAAATAATAAAAATCCACTATCCTGATATTTTTCATTCACGCGTTCTATCGTGATGAGGATGACTTTTCATTTATCCATTCCATAAATATTACTTTTATTAACAATAGTGAACACGAAGAATGTATTAATATTACACTAAAAACTTTTAAACGTGAATATAATTTTACAATTTTAAAAAGAGTACGCATAAAAGTATTAAATATAAAAAATTTATTTACGTATCCGAGCACTGCACGAGTATAACATTACTTTTATTGGTTAGTGGGGTAATGTATGAGTTCCAAAATTTGGTGTGTTAGGGAATAAACACTACGAGACTGAGTGGTGGAAGGAAAAAGGCTGACGTGACGATCTGATATATGTGATAGGGTGTTACCACTTTTTGCTCTCTTATGCCATTGAATTCAGAGTGAGAATAAAAAATAATAGGTTGGTAAAGATATAAAAGTCATAACCATTATGTATGTCTAATTTTTGTTGTGTTAACTAAAGGGGCTTGCCCGCGGTAAGGGAGTTTTTCCAGTGAAGGAGAGGTCTCGGGTTCGAGTCTCTCTGGAGGGTTTCTTCCTAGGAGTAGCTGA
>JAUEJL010063297.1:0-29940 GCA_032274825.1 Drosophyllum lusitanicum | reverse complement strand
TCTTTATATATCATTGCATACTTATCTCTCTTACTTTATATCGATCTGCATATTAATGCTCTTCTAAGCTTAGCTAAATTTCATCTGTTTTTGAAAGTAGTTATAAAATTCTCTTAATTGTCATATTTGTCACGGAATTGGACATCCACTTGAAGCATTGGATACAACATACTGCCTTCATTTAGTGTACATGCCATGAGAAGCCTTTAGTGCTAGGTATGCCTCCCAACACCAACTATGAACACAGTTACAAATTGTAAATACACTAATAACTACTTATTCTATCCTAAAAGATCCTTACTTTTGTTGATGTCATGATTCTTCCTAGGGTAGACCAATATGATCTTCATTGAGTTTTAATATGTTTTTGAATGTTGTTTAATTAGACACAACCAACCTGTCAACTTATACTCGATTAATTGTTATTCAACTTAACTCGTCAATCCTATTATTTAAAATTCTTTACCTTTTTTCCAAATAAACTCAGGATTTGAAATCTCAATCCCAGGAAATCTCAGGAAATACCACGAAACAAACGGGGCCTAACTCTCAAGCTATGAATTAGAGAAGAGAACCACAATTGAACCGAGCCTAGGCTCTGATACCATGTAAATAACCTTTAGTAACACAAACCTTTACTAGCCAAGCTCCGGCTACCGATTGTTATTCAACGCTTTGGCTACTGATTTTGGTCCGACATACTTTAAGTTTTTTAACTCATGGTTGTTGGATGACAAACTTATTGAGGTGATGAAATCAGCATGGTTGGATCCTTCCATGATATACAATGCTTCTCCGATACTCACTTTCATGGCCAAGCTTCATGCTGTGAAAAAGAAGTTGAAAAAATGGAGAGAGGTTACTAAAAAGCAGAAAAATGAGCAGCTGCTTGGTTTTAAAAAAAAAGATTGAGGATCTTGAAGTCAAAGCTGAAAATTTCTTTTTATTTTCATCAGAAAGAAGGGCTAGACAGGAAAATATTATTAAAATTAAAGATATGGAGAGGGCTAACAATCTCGATTTGAAACAAAAATCAAGATTGAAATGGGCAATTGATGGTGACGAAAACTCTCGTTTTTTTCATGGTATTATTAACCAAAATAGAAGGTCCAATTTTATTCATGGTCTTTCATTGAATGGTTCATGGGTCACTGATCCATGTGAAATAAAATTGGCTGCTCAAAGTTTTTTTTCTAATAAATTCCAAAACGGTGGCAGCTCGAGACCTTCTTTCTTTTGCAGGCATTTCAAGAACTTATTGATGGGTGAAGCCTCATTCTTGGAGCTGCCTTTTTCCGAAGAAGAGATTAAAAGAGCCGTGTGGGATTGCGGATCAGAAAAAGCCCCCGGACCTGATGGTTTTACTTTCTCTTTTTTAAAGAAACATTGGAGTTTGATAAAAAAAAATGACCTGTTCTTGGCAGCTAAACATTTCGAGGGTCAAGCTTCTTTTGATAAAGGTTGTAACTCCTCCTTTTTATCTCTCATTCCGAAGTGTGGATCACCACCGCTCACATTAAACGAGTATCGCCCAATCAGCTTATTGAACTGTTTTTACAAAATCATCGCAAAAATGCTTGCGAATATGCTGAAATCGGTTGTTGCTTCGGTAATTGCTCATGAACAAACAGCCTTCATTGAAAACTGAAACATATTGGATGGGCCCCTCATAATTAGTGAGATAATTTCGTGGGTGAAAAAGAGTAAAAGGAAAGCACTTTTATTCAACATAGACTTTGAAAAAACGTTTGATTCGGTAAATTGGGCTTTTTTGGATGAGGTGCTCAATCAAATGAATTTTGGTGATAAATGGAGGAGGTGGATACATGGTTGCCTTGCATCTGCTTCTATCTCGGTACTTATAAATGGCTCCCCAACAAAGGAGTTCTCGATGGGAAGAGGGGTTCGGCAAGGGGATCCACTTGCCCCTTTTCTTTTCATTATAGCAGCCGAAGCTCTTAATGTATTAATGAAGGAGTTTTTCGGGGGTTGCAGTTGCCAAATGAAGGGCCTTTGGTTTCGCACATGCAATATGCAGACGACATAATTTTTTTAGGTGAATGGTCCAGTCAAAATGTAGCTAATCTATTGCATTTTTTTTGTCGTCGGGTCTCAAAATAAATATGAATAAAAGTAGCATACTGGGTGTGGGAGTCAGCCAACCGGAACTGGAGTCACTGACATCTAAACATCATTGTAAGGCAGGTACTTTCCCTATAAAATATCTTGGTCTTCCTGTTGGTGTTTCCATGAATAGATGTCAATCATGGGAGTCTATAATTGATAAATTTTCAGCCAAATTATCTAAATGGAAGTTGAATGCTTTATCATTTGGGATCGTTTGGTCTTGATTAAATCAGTTTTGGGGAGTTTGGGGTTGTATTTTTTTACACTGTTTAAAGCACCTGAAAAAATTATTAAGAAACTTGAAAGTCTACGTGCAAGTTTCTTTTGGGGTTCGAAGGAGGGGTGTAAAAAAATATCTTGGATTTCGTGGAGTTTGGTGCTTAATGATGTGAAACATGGCGGTCTCGGGGTGGGAAGTCTTAAGGCACTCAATTTAGCATTACTTACTAAATGGTGTTGGAGATTTAAAACCAAAACCGATACACTTTGGAAGAGGGTGATACAATCAATACATGGAGTCAACGGAGGGATGGACAGTATAAACCCGACTGGGAAAGTCTCTGGTGTGTGAAGAAACAAACTTAAAGTATTTAAGGAGTATGATAAGGTGAATATTCCACTAGATAGTTGGTTCGAATTGCACAACAATGACAGCCAAGGTCTTCAAACGATTAAGGTAAAATGGGCTTTGGAACACAATGGGTTGTTTTCTGTTTCATCGATTAGGAAAGCTTATGATATGTTTCAGCTGAAGAGAGGTGATCGTGGTCCTTTCATTTGGAATAAATAGGTCCCTTTAAAGGTGAATATTTTAACTTGGAGAATTTTACATCGACGTGTGGCTACTAAGGTGAATATTGTTATCTCACTCCTGCCCTCTTTGTGACGAGTTTGATGAAGATGAAGATCACTTGTTTGTTCAATGTAAGGTGGCTAAATAGGTGTTACAAGGGGTTGCTTCATGGTGGTGTGTGGACCACTCTAATATTCATAGTTTGTCTCATTTGTTTGAGTGGGGGGAAAATATTCAACTTAAAGGCGATAAACTCAAAGGACTTATGGGGATAATTTATGTGTTTCTATGGTTCATATGGAAACTTAAAAATGGGAAGGTGTTCTCACAAGGAGTTAGCAACAAAGGAGCCATGGCGAATTGTCAAATTCAAGCTTACTCATTTTATTGGCTTAAAGATAGAGGAGACGGCAGCAAACTACCAAACCCGACCCGGTTTCTTTTTTTCTAAAATATAAACACACAAATTACAATTTGAACCCTCAGAAAAACTGCTTCATTTTATCAACACACCAAACTGCATCAAAATGCCAACTTCAGCTCCTGAACTTCTCTTTTTCTTCTATATTAGCCCATCAACCCAACATTCCCAAATCCCTACACAATAAAACAAATATTAGGAAGTTGAAGCAACATCCTTTCATGTTTTGATTGAACCTTCAACACCAGCAAATCATTTCATTAATTACCTCAATTACCTAAATAATTAATGTATCCCCAACATTAATACTAGAAACCACGCTTCATTGATGACCTCCACAATCTTAACACTTACCTATGTAAATCACACGGCATACCTTATGTTTTATATTACCCAAAGACCCAAAATCTCACAAGCAAAATTTACGAATTTATCACAAAACAAATAAACATAACATATATATATATATATATGAAAGGTTTATTTTAGCGTTTCAATTCCCCTTTCTTCAATTGGATTGCCCACCCATGAATTCCTTACATGCACCTTGCCACACTCAATCCCCCTACGCTCTTCATCCATGAATTCCTATATCCAAAATGAATGGACAAGATTGGTTCTCGCAGTTCTCGTACAAAAAACAGTTCTCGTTTGAACCCGGTCTAACTCATTTGTACTTGAACATTAAATTGACGAGTCACCCGAACAACAATGATCGTTATAAGAAACTCAAAGAATGTGTACCTTCATCAAGTGCTCAAGTTTGCCAGATTGATGGCTGAAGCAGTACAGGTTCCTGCAGATTGTTTTACAATGTAATTACCGAGGGAGAAAGAAACCAAAAACCAAACAAATACGTTCTTTTTTTGCTTAAAGGCATTTGCATACTTATTAACTAAATTAGCCTATAAACATACTCTTTAACGGGATAGACAGGTCCACGTTTATAGTTAAGACAACTTTAGGGTTTCAAATAATACCTGTCTTCACCAATACAATAAATCCATTCCCCTTTAGGTGATATACAAGCTGCAACAAAATCTCCACCCTCCCTTTTACCAGATGAGAAACTTTTCACGACCTGCATTAAGGCAAGAACTAATCGCATTCCAATTAACAATATTGTATGCAGATTAAAGAACATTTTAAACCCTGAATAACCGAATCACTGAATACTAGAGGCATCAAAATGAGTGAGGCAGGCAGGTTAATGGGTCTAAATGTCAGGTTTGCTTGACCAGAAATTTTTTTGTCCACATTCTTTAGATTATAAATAATTATTGTGTTAAATATGATTACAATTATTTATTACAATATTAATCTATATCTTTAACTAAAGCGACTTAGGAGGATATATGCACTAAAGACAGAACTCGGGCAACTTTCAACCCATTTGAATTCTTTCTTTCTAAAAAAAGTAGTGATTTTACTCGTTTGAACTTTAAAGATGAAACATAACCCAAGTTGATCTATTAACAAGTAAATGGATAGAAACTGACACGTCTATCACATGTGAATGCACATACATTTTGAAACGTTACAACCATAGTTACATAGTTCGTGGGTTCGCTCTGGTACGGGAACAGGGATCGGGAACGCAGTTCACTAGAGTGCATGTATTGGGTACGGAGGGGGGTAGGTTCATTTCGGTACGGTGTACCATATTCCAGAAAACATAATAAGGTACAATCTATCAGAGTTTATTATGTATAGAAGTATAGAACAATCAGAATTCATAGAAATGCACCAATTCAGAATTTCAGATTTCATAATTCAGAATTTCAGATTATACAAATGCAGAATCAGAATTCAGATTCTAAAAACAGAACAAATCAACAAACACTAATTCATATTTCAGAATTAAAAAGCAGAATCAGAATTCAGAAAAATAAAAAGATTCTATTTTTGGGTACCGGAAATGTCGAAGGCAATAGAAGAGAATCATATGAAATTGAGTCTTACAATAGATATTTATTAAAATTGGAATAAGGCAAAGAATCAACGTGAACAAGTGTGCAATGTCTGAAATGTGAATGGAAATCAAAGGGATATGGACCTATTTCTAAATCACGTCTTTTCCCGTTTTCCAGCCCACGGTAACAGTCAAATTGATGAAATCGGTGTTCAATTCGCATTTTTGATGATGGAAATCAAACATAGAAGTGTTCCAAAACTAGAATTGAATGATTGGATCAAATTGATTGTCGATTTTGGTTTGATTCCAAAGATGTTCCGACTAGTGAACCGGGCAGCAATCAGAATGAGTTCGTACCGCGTTTGGGAAAGGAACGTTCGGAACGGCAATCGTGGCCTTCTGAGCGATTTAGCCATTTAGGTAACTTATTAAATATGATTACAAGAACTACATTATTACAATCTAAATCCAACTTTTCTTAAAAAAGCAATATAGAAGGTTATATCACCAAAAGTACATTTTGGGTGACTTTCAACTCATTTGACCCATTAGAACAGTATCTTTTATTATTCACGTATGAATGCATCAACACAAGACTTCATGAGAAAATAAAATTCTACCTGTCCTTGAAGAGTCATGAGGTAAATAGATGATGTCTTGTTACAGACTATAACATGGTCAGGATTTTTAGGCGAAAGGTGAACGGAATTTACAGATGCATCACCTCCCTGTAGGTCGTCAAAATTACACAATAATCATGAGACAAATGAATTAAAGAAGAAATCTAATATTCTAAAGTATATGGTAGGAATACCCTCAAAGGAGGTGGTGGTTTGAATGTTTGTAAACAATCTGTAGTCTTCAAATCCCAAACCTGAATGAAAACAAAATAAAAATAAATAAATCAATTTAAACAGCATCACTTGAAGGCAGGGATCCAACCAAGCAGGAAATATCTGACCTTTACTGTACAATCACTTGATGCAGTGATTATTCGAAGTCCATCACTTGTAAAAATGGCATCATTTACATACGAAGAGTGACCACGAAATTCCTTTAACATCTTTCCACCCTTTATCCCATGAACTCTGATATAAATTTAGCACAGGTAAATATCAATTCATTGTATGTGAACTAGGTTTCTTATTTGTGCATCTTTAAGCAAGTATATATACAGAGAAGCGTGTCTTTATTTGAGTCTTTAATGATGTGTTTTGAAAGTGATTATATGATACTCAATAACCAGAACCAGATAAAGAGTTGCTATAAAAGGGGGTGCAGAAGATAGTGTTTGTTCCTGCTGTTTGAAGTCAAAATAATTTAATAATCATGTTTAAGTGCTAGTCTGCTTGAAAAATCTGATATTTAAGGATATAATAAATAAATTAACCATAAAAACAATACTGTGAAATAGGAGGCATTTTGTTAAATTAAATGAGAGCAAAAGCAGGTTTGCAGATAATAGTGCATGGGCAAGCTTTTGCCTTTTGAAGTTGCAACAATCAGGGATAATTACATGTTCGAGTGTTTGACAAATCTGATTATTATGTATTTACCCCTTTTGGACCTACTTTAAGAGATTTTAGGCCCGGTTACCATCATTAATCTCCCTTTTTTCACAATGATGTCAATGGGATGTTGATGGTGTTTGGCATATCTGGTTGTTTAAGGAATTAAAAGATAGAATGACCAAACAAACATTATTGTGAGAGAGGAATAGACAAGTTTGTTATATGACGGCAAAAATTTCTCAAATTATGTTTATGTTTTAATAAGGGGGAAAGTAATTTTAATCTATGATTCTACCCTTAGATAATCAGTTTTGTTGCAGTTGGTATAATTCTCAACAGACCTTGCAGTTCCATCAAATGACGTGCTTAATATCTGAGTTCCATCTCGAGAAAATGCAACACTAGTGACACCCCGAGAGTGAGCATTTTCAAGTCGGCGCAAGCATTGGCCGTTCCTTATACGCCAAACCTTAAATCATAATTAAAACCACTTGTGTTGATTAACAAATTTCAAATTAAAAAAACAAATTTCTTATGAATAAGTTGTGTAAAAGAACAAACCACAGAAAGAAGCTTACTTTAATCTTTCCATCCTGGGACCCAGAGGCAATCATTTCCGAATCTCTACTAAAATCTATGCACAAAACAGCATCATCATGCATCATAAAAGATTCCTGCACAAAATATAGTTTAGTAATATCTAATACTACTTTCAAATGCATATCAAAGAAACTTGTATTTAAAAAGTATTCTAAGCATACAATAATTATGCACCTAAACATCAACAAAGCAATAATTTATGCCGTTTTGAGATTGATTATGTGATAATGAATAATCGAATCACATAATCAGCTGTTATAGAATAGGCTTTAGAATATAATGTTTGAATAAGTTTCTACTATTTGAAGTTGTGATACTAAGATGTTTGAGCAATTCCCAGATTTGGATTATATATGGATTTAGTGGGTTAAATGACCAAAAAGACGATATAATGAAAAATAGAGACATTTTCTGAAATGGGAAATTAGGTTAAAAGATGGGAAAACAAGAAATTATATTTTACCCATAGACTCAAAATACTAGTATACTGCTAATTATTCTCCATCTGTCATCTAAGTGGCCTTGCTTATTATAGCTCATTTTCATAAGCAATGGGCATCTGAGAACCACTTGTATTGAAAGAAAAGAAAACTAAAAGGTCTAAATACACTGAAGAACCTAATATTATACATGTTCCGAAATGTTTCAAACTGCCCTAAATCCTTGATCATTGAAAAGAACCTAATATTATATAAAATTCACGTGACAGGAGATTCCTCCGAATAACATGATGTGCAAATAAGAAGTTCACATAGAATTTCCACAAATTGTGAAACGTAAAGCTTACATAATCAAAGTGAGCAAAAAAAGGAGTGAAGATGTTCTACCCAATTTTCTTTTGAGAAACTAGATGCATAAATAGGTTATAAATCAAAATAAATTATAATAAAAGGAAGAAACATCAACCATCAGATGAGAACAATACTGAAGTAGTTCATCATGATAATTCGAAACATTAGAAAATGAATTATCAGAACATTAAAACTAATTATAACTCACTTCTGCTTGGTAATGAAGATCCTTTTTAAGCTTCCCACTTATATGGTCCCAAACCTGATATTAGCAGCAATGCAGCAAAATTCAATATCATCAATAATTTAAAATTAAAATAAACCGACATTAAACCAGATGAACCTCAATAAACCCATCAACAGAGCAAGAAACAAGAAACTGTCCATCTGGTGAGAACCGAGCACTTTCTGGGTGACTTTTCTTTCCAAACTGCAACACAAGTATCGGAAACCATCAGAAGAAGACTTTTTAAGGAGAACATTCGTTATCTTGATATAAATAGATCATAGTAAAAAGTAAAACACAGGAATGTATATTGATACAGCCCTCTATTAAAAAGTAAATGGAATCTTTTATCTAACTTCTTAGATAAAAGACTTTTGTCTCTTCAAGGTGCAAAGACAACAAATCACTATGCTATCCACGATGATCTAAACTCAGTTGATTTCTATTAATAATTAAAGATGAAACGTTAAATTCAGATAAAATTTAGAGAGAGATGACCTATCATGTGTTAAACAACCCCATCGACATGCTTACTTCACTAGAAACATTAATAATTATGCGAAAGAGATGCTTGGAGAAGAGTAAAGCAAAAAATTATAGTAGGTTGATAATAAGGGCAGAAGAAACTATAAAACAGTATGTCATCAATGGAAGGAATAGAGATAGAATTAAAATATGGACAAGATAACATTTTTATAAATCACCTTTATAGTATGACCAAGAGTTGTTGGGTACTTATCATCTACATCTTGCTTCATAGCAGCTGTTCCTCGAAACAGATCAAACTGTGTTCCAGGTGGAAGTAACCCTGAGAGATAGTATCAAAAGAATTAACATCCAAAACAATCTAAAGGAAAACCGGAGCAGCAAAATAAGCACACTAATAAATGCAGTGATGATAAACATTAAGATACACTTGTAGTTGAAATAAATTTATTAGAAAAGAGCAAAAATAATGGTTCACATTGGATCAGATGATAGCCTATAACGTATAACCTTGGTGTTGCTGCCATTTTAGAGCTTGACCAATTAGAGCCATTAAACGTGATGGTGGAACAACTGAGACTTCTGCAGCAACAGCTGAAAAGAGCAAAACAAGAAAATATATTCTGATATAATAAGGCTTCCATGAGTTATTAACTAATTGGCACTAGGAAAGAATAGAAATATACAAACCTTGAGCAATTAGTGCACGTCTTTTCTCTTTCGTTGAGTCTTGGTATGCCTAAATAATAAAATAGGCACAATATAATATTACAAATAGGACACTACTGATATTCATATGGAGATTCCATACAACGGTGAACAAAAAAAAAGACAGAAAAAAACCTAACCTCATGAGGATCAAAATAAGTTCGAACAAGAAGATGCTCAAGTCGCAAGTATCTTTCTGGTTCTTCCTGTTTCATGACACTCATTGCTTGAGTTTGCCTTAATATAGCACGAGCAGTGTCCAACTCTCTCAGTTCAATCATTTCCAGAACAATCTAGAATAAATTCAGAAAGAAAATTGACATTAGCCCGCATAGCTTAAAGCAAAAACAGGAAAAATCGATATATTAGGTACACAAACATAAAGATAGAGATCCTACTAATGGACAGCCATTAGGATTTCTTCATCAACAAACAAAATCCAACTAAGAAGACGTTTAATGATTCAAATAATCAAATGACAATTGACAAAAACAACCTTTGAATAGTCAAGAAGCTATTATGTACCTGTTCGTATAAATCTTCAAGTTTCTTCCTTGGAAGCTTAAGCTGTGCCACTTGAGGCAATATTGCATCCCATCTACCGCTGTTAATATCAGCTACAAATGTTTCAAGACTGTCCACTGTATTTAAAGATACTTGGCACTCACTTTGCAATGTTTGGAAAGTTTGATGCAGAGAGTTCTCTTTGCAGAACTGAAGAACTATTTTTATCACACTGAAACCAGAAGTAGAATAATCTTATACAAAATCATGTCATATGTTTACAGTTGACATATAAATCCGCTCATATGCAACAATCCATTAGTTAAACGAAAAACAAAAACAAAAAAGGGGTATCCATCTGTGTTATGAGGCAGTTAAGAGCAAAATTTCTTTTATTCTTCTATGAGGGTATTTGGATGTACGTTATCAAAGCGGTTATTGAGACTTTAAAGAACAGATAATCAGTTCTGAAACATTTACGTAACTTTACATTTGTCTCGATAAAACAAATTTTTCTGAAACCAGCTCCTTACATTCTTATCCCAATCTGGTTATTTCGAACCTTAATTATCAGTAAACCTAGACCAAAACTAGTTTTTGCCAAACATTTCACAATCATTCAATCTTTCATAAACTGTTTAACCCTAAGAAAAGCTCAAAATTTTGGCAATAACTTCAATCACTCAGTAGTAATATGTGAGCTGAGCTTGCAACAGAGGTCATAAATTAACACAAACAATGAGGGCTCCCGTATCCCAGGATGATGTATTTTGAGTAGATATATGAATTGCACGATGAATTGAAATTGGGGGAAGAATGTAATATAACTTACTCTCGAGCTTCGATTTCTAGGGCAGACATGATGCTAATTCGTATCTATCGGTGGGTCTAGGAAGAAGGGTTTAGGGTTTTAGGGGTGACCCCTCTTGTTAATTTTGGTTAATAATTAACACCACCCCTGCGCTGCAATGGAGTTCCAGAAATCTATAAAGAACGCAAACGGAAGGAGAATGGAGTGTAGAAGACAGGTTTGGTGTAGGTTCGATACCAATTACGTAAACGAGGAGTTTCACTAAAAATAAAATTAAAATTAAAAACAAGAAATCAAAGTTACTTGTAAATTTTGGAGAAGGATGTATGCTCTGCGACACCTAAGTTAGTTGTTGTTATGTTCACATATCTGTTTAATAAAAAGTAATTTTATTATTTCACTAATTATTCATTAAAGAGTTATATTAGCATCGTACCCGCGTAATGCGGCGGCTATAAATAGTTTCTGTTTTATAACATGTCTCTTTCAAGAATGTAATGATATGTTCTTCGCAAGATTCAATGTTATAAAATAGTTTTCTACAACAACATGTCCGTTTTTCTCAATTTTTCTTTTACTTGCATCAACCTTTTTTATTAATTTTAAAAATAAATTCTAAAAGACATTAAAATAAGAAAAAAATTATATTTATAAAATAAGGAGATAGAAGTTAATAAGATTTTAAAAATTATGTTAATGTGGGTGGATAATTGTGTTAGTGTGAGAGAGTGTTAGTGTGGGAGAGTATATTTTAAATAAATAAAAAGTTATAGTAAATTAGGTGAGAGAATGAAATGGTTAAAGATTGAGTGGATGAGATTAATTTAGATAGAATGAAAGGTTAAGATTTTGTCTTGATTGAATTTTATGAACTCTTAAAATTAAGGAGGAATACGAATGTTAAATGGTTTATATAGTAGTATAAATAAGTGTGATAATACCTAACTAAGATACTGCTAACTGCATATATCTTTTGTCATATAAATTTTGTATAAACTAATTTAAAATTTGATTGTAAATGTTTTATAAATACAAGAACAATTCATATTTATGAAATTTATTATATATTTTGTCCATAAAATGAATGGTCATTTAATTTTTCACAAGTTGAGTGTTAAATAATATATGTGTATTTGTTCAGTTTTGGTTTCTATTATTATTATTATCGAATAAAGTATATGAAAATTAATGGATATTGTATAAAATATCATTGTCTATAACAAGTTTCATTTTATTTTATTTTTTTTAAACGGTAAACACATACACACACATTTTAATCTAGACATGTGTTCTCAGCATAACTTAAATCCTCAATCTCATATAAAAATAATCATCATAACACCAGTAGGTCAAAATCTCTTTTTTATTTTATCTTAAATATTATTTTAAATAATACAACAACCTTGTACACCCCATTTAAAAAAAATTAAGTAACTAATTCATATAATAATTAATTTAATCAACATACACCGCAACACATAAATATTCATATTTAAAGACATACTAAACATAAAGCATCATAAGCATATATCCATGATCACACATAGCTAAGGTTACTAAGTCACCTGGCAAGTAAAAAATCACAATCTATAAGTCCGAGTACAACACAAGGTTATATGAAACCATCTAGATAGCAATTATGGCTAATTATTTATCTAAATATTATTTACACATAATCACTCAACTCTAAAGAACTATAGCACAACACTGTGTGATACTACCAAACTGTCACACGACATTGTGCAATATGGTCCAATCGTCGCACAACACCTATGCGAGAACTCCAACTCTCGCACAACACTGCGATAATCCTAACTATCACCGAGCACTTGCTTGATAAAATCAATTGTAGGATGACACTTGTTCTATAAAAGTAATGGTCGCACAACACTTAGTTTGTGATATCGCATGACACGTGTGTGGCACAACAACTTGCATACAACAATTATTCTATACAAACTCAATCTTTGAGCCAAAATTTGTATTCCTTACACTTGTTTGCTACTTGCAAACATTTCTACACCTTATTCACACAAAAATAACCAACTATTACACGCATATGATTCCTCACGGTCGTCTTTTAGCCTATTGACCCGTTTAACAAACCCAAACTCACAATTCTAACTTCAAGTTGACCTCATGCATACATGGCAATGGGTACTCTAAATTAACACAAATCAGTAACAAGAACACTTCAATTGTGTCTTTTAGTCCACATGCAAATTACTCAAGAACACACCCCACCAAAATGGGTTACCCAAAACCACTATTTTTATAAGAATTAGGCCAATAACACATGCCTTAATCCCTATTTATTAAACTTGCAGTTGAAAATCTTGCTAAATTGACTCAATTTGCTCTTCCAATTTTGCTCCCTCTCTTTTGCTAGTTACCAGAACACACTTAGTTGAAAATGAACAATTTTTCACTTTCCAAGCTTTTACATAATCAAAAATCCTTAATTCACAATTTGAGTCCCTTAACTCCTTTTTTTAATAGTCAAGATACTAACTTGTTTTCTATCACAAATTGCTTGAGAAATAACTTTATTGTAACATAGCATTTTAGTATTTTAGATGACACATAGAAAAATAAAAAAAGGAATTATAAAAATATTCTTAAGATATTCATAGCAACCTTTGGGTGTTAGAAAACTTGTTTGATTTCACCTTCATCGCAGTTTACCAGCCGGTAACCAAACTCCAGTGACCATGTGTGACGTCATTTGAAGATTCCCGCGACCATTAAACTCCGTCAATCTTCAACCAAATCTTGATGACCTTTATAAACTACAAATATCACCTATCTTTAACATATAAATCCTCAAACCCAACTCCGATGACCTTGAAACAAACTCTAGCGACCTCTATAAACCACAACCACCATCTATGATCTATTGCTGACATCCATAACTCAAAAAAACTTCATCTTCGACTATCCACCTACCCATGGTCCTTCAAACCCCAATTCTGACGATTTGCAAATCACTATGGTGATTTTGAGCGACAGCAAGCTGCAGTGAAAGATGATGTTGCATAAAATATACCATTTGAACAAATTTGAAGTATTATTATGACAAAATGAAGTTTCTACACACCTAGCCTTCTTTTTATTCCTTGTACACTCACATACATAGCACGCTAATTACATACATAACACACTCATGTACCAACGCCTACCGGGATACACTCACATACATAACACTGGTACTCACATACACACATAACCTTCACCGCCCAAGTCCAACACTGACCGGTTTCGCCTTCACTGATCACATCCTACATGTGCTACAGTCAGAGTCTCTCTCTTTCTCATTTATACTCCCTCTCTTCTCTCACTTTCTCACCCATACCAAACCTAAACCCTAATTAACTCTCCATTTTCCTTTATCTTAGTTTTGATGATATAAATTAATATTTATTATAGACAACTTAGGATTGATCTCTTGCTATGAAATCTCACCACAATCATGTCCTGTTAGCAATCATAATGGACTCCACAAGTTGACATTATATATGGTTATTAAACATATAAGTCCATTAGCAATAAACCAATTAAAAGAGTTAGCATCTGGTCCCACTCTAGTACTTGGACACAAAAAGTGAAAGAATACTTGTGACCTAAAATCCTGGAGTGAAAGAACACTTGTGACCTAAAATCCTGAATCCATCAGTTCAAAATCTCCTCAAATGACCTTCAAAAAGACTTGTAGATGAATGATTATAAGAATCTAACATTACTTAAGAAGGTAAACCGCTCATCAAAAAGATTACACAATAAACAGACAATCAGATTTGCCCTGAAAAGAATTATACATGCTTTCAATCTTAAAATCTAGCATTCAAAACATTTTTAATGACGATCAACTCCATTCGAATAACGTACAAGTACACATTACCTTACAACTCATACCCGATCATATACAAATCAAACCCCTCCAGGGCCCCGCATCTTCTCAACAATATGTCTACCTTTCTCTTCGATATTACGTCTCTTCTCTTCAAGTTTCTCTCCCACTTTTTTCCGTAACCCTAACATCTTCGCCCTTGTTCCAATTCTTCTTAACCTAGCATCTTCCCCTTCCACCGCCTCGTTATTTTCTCCAGCGGTGGTTGCCACTATAATCGCCTGTGGCGGTGACGGATGTTGCCAATTTGGAAACTTAACTTCTTGGTTTTCTTCCACTGCCTCTTGCGCTGGCTGTTCGTCGCTTTCTAACAATGGGATTTTTTCATCATTTGCTGATAACTTTTCATCGTCAGATTGATTGACTTCATTTATGGTTTCTGTACTGTTTTTGCTACTTGTATGGACATCTAGCGGTTCTTGTGGATGAATTTCATCGGAAGGTTGGTGGTGATGAGAGTCTGGTTCAGTGGTGGGCTCAGTGGTGAGTTCAGGGTTTGTCCAAACGAATGGGGCGGCTTTTTGTGGGATCCAATCGTTCTTTTCAGCTAACATAAAGGGAATGGTTACACTTTCGGAGTTGGGGAGTACCATGGTTTCACGAATAGCCGCCTGTGGAAGTAAAAACGTGCACATATCAGAAGCTTTACAAACGAAAGGCCAAAATATGAAATATCACAAAATAAAAAAGCAAAGCAATGCTAAAATTATGCGCATAATATATACACTTATTTCAGATTAAGAACATAAATCAGAAGACAACAGGATGCAGAGAAAGAACATGGAGGATGCAAGTTCGATCCATTTACATTGGTCAATCTGGGTACTGTTTATTTCAAACGGGTCAAACTAGTGAAACAGATAGAAAGTCATCAGTCTTTATAATCAACATAAAATAATATTGTCTGGGTTAATTATGTTTAAAAATAGATAAAAGTGTTTGTAAGTCAACCCAACCGGCCTGACCCATTCAACCTCCTATTTCAATCTGACCCATCACCGACCTGCTCATCTTGCTAACTCCAGTAGAATTATAAATAAAGTGAAACAAGCACTGATCCCACCACTTTATGTTAACTACAGCAGTCCCTTGGAACACGGAGGCAGAGTTTAATGTTTAAGGTCAACCACACAAACTTTCACCTTCGAAGTTATATGAATGGCCTCAAATTTTCCATCAAACTCGCAACTATATTCAAATTTCTAACCAATATTACAATTCTAGAAGTGTCAAAAATTTTAAAAGATTTGATGCTTTTTTTGAATTTGGGAAGTCAATGACTTGAAAATTCAAAATGTAACATTTTTTGGAGAGAAGTAATTCAACACATAAATTTGCATAAGGATAGTGATCTGACCTTAAATTTACTGATTATGAATAATGCAATATGTCCACTGGTTATCTTGTGATCACCAACAGCGGACTCCAAACTAAAATCGATATCAGGCATGGATGTGAAACCAAACCAGATTTGATCTGACGGGGGAGGTTTTATATGCACTCGTAATGTTCCTCGAAGAGTTGTTACCCGTATTGCAAGTGAAAGGGGCACCTTCACAAAATAAGATACAATTATTAGGGGGAAAAAGAAACTCTCAATTTGACTTTATTTGGGCCACCAGAAGAATTCATACTCAAACCTTACTTGTCGAGATACTCATAACTAGAGGTGGCAAGATAGAAGGCTCTTGTAAAGGGTCAAAAAGAGTTCAGGATTAACGGGATTTTTTTTGAATGGGAAGGGCCCACAAACACTTTCTCGTTCATTTTCAGAACTTTTTACAAACAATAAAGTGTTAATATGATTAACAAAACAATAATAATAATTCTTTGAATAAAATGAATTATGAGATCGTTTGTATAAAAAATAGACTTCGGGTGACTTTCAACTCGTTTGACCTATTCCCTTTTTAACTAGATTTTTATTTGACCAGTGACCAGTTTGAGATAAAATAAAACCCAAACTGACTACTGCCACCCATAATCAATAAAAAATTTACACCTGCAGTTACTGTTCTACAAACCTGAGAAACTTGTTTGGCGACAGAATTTATTACAGATTTCCACTTCGGTACGGTGGAAGATGTTTGTTCATTACTCTTAAAACTTTTGGTCTCCTCTGCAGAAAAACAAATTAGTATGGTCACACTCAATACGGGTTGGGTTGACAAGCCAACACTTCTATTAATTAATATATTATATTATTATTATGATGACTTATTATAATGATGATCCCAATCCTATATGAATCGAAAATTTAGTAGGTTGTAAACACTTGAGTATGCTAGGGTACATTTTAGGTGGTTCAACTCATCTCCTTTTAAGCTAAACCTTTTTATATTGACCATTGGCAATAAACTACAACGCAAATGGATCCATTTTCACATAAATGGGTTAACATTGCCGTCTCAACTGACAGGATGTTTGGGTGGGCATTTTTGGAAGATGATTGTGAGATACTAAGCACTCAAAATCAAATCATCTTTAGTAAAACGAGCTGTAAAAAACAGATACTGGGTGTGCTTCAGCTGATAGAAATTGTAATAAGTAAATGATCATATTTAAGCAAGTAGTAAATAGGCAGTTTAGTGTACCCTTAAACAGTCAGTAATGTTAATACAGATTATTTGAACCTTAAATAATCAGATAATCTGAAGCAGAATTCATTAATCCAAACACTAAAATCATATTATTGCAATCTCAAGCTCCATAATTGTCAAATCCAGACCCCATGTAAATTAGCATAATCAACATGGTAAACCAACACAACTTCAAATAACATATATGAGATGATGATTAACTAAATAGAAATAATCGAAGTTACCTAATTTTCGTATTTGATCACCACCCTTTTGCTCCACGACCTGATTTGTTTGTTCATTAAGCTTCAATTGTTCCCCATAGTACTCAAAACCTTCTAGAAGATCTGTGGTTACTTCATCCACAGATTTGGAATCTGGGTTTTGTAGCTCCTGCACTTCAAGTCTTGTTTCAATATCTAACATGGCGCCACCATAATATTCAATATCAATCTCCATTGCAACCACTTCTTTGAGATCGGATGGCAGAACTCTCATACCATGTATATATGGTGGAATATTTCCTGCATTTACCCCCGTGCAAATGATTTCGCCTACATAACTGGGAGTCCTTATGGTCGAAAGCATCCTCTATAAAAAAAGTAATATGGTTATACTAGGTATTTAAACAAACATAAAAAACCGGTGGACATACAAGGAGTAAAAAAATTCCAAAAAACCTCTACCCTTTATCAGTTCGGAGTGTTTGGCAAGAACTGATTAAGGATTAAGATAATAAGATATATTTAAGGAAAAAAAAGTTGATTTTAATAATCAGGTAAGAAGAAATAAGAATGAAAAGTTCGCTAAATATTTTCACATCCTAGATTCAAGGATTCTGAAGGAAGATATGAACCTTGACACATTGTCTGAAAAACATCATTTTCCACACATAAACCCTATAAATACATCCATCTAGTTTTTGGTAAAATTCATCATGCCACAAACAAAAGAATAGAGGTGGCAACTTCTAGCAGTTGTTGAATAAGAAGGTCGATTTGAGTTATACTTCACCAAATAGGTGAAGTTTAAAAACTGTCTAAGATGGGACTAAAATGCATAAAACTTCCCTGTCATTTAGTTCAAAAGATTAGTTATCAATGTAACAATCAGATCTTCAAATCATTCTCAAAATATTAATCATTTGTAAAGTTCAAGAAAAGAACAACAGGCCAATCAGACTTGCTATCCATTTTGACCTGTCATCCAACCCGCCCGATTAGTGTATTTTGCCACCACTATAACACACCAACATACAAGAGGCATAGAATCAAATCTCACATTACAAGAAAGATGCCACAAACCTGAATGCGTGCTTGTATTGAATTCCTCAATTCCACGTTGCCTTTGGCATCAAAGAACAACCGTGATATCAACAAATTGCAGCATAATGTTCCATCATCACCTGTTATTTTATCAGTAGAATCTGCATCACAACTTTGAGAACCTTGACTTTTGCTTCCTGATGGGATAGATCTTGGTGTCATCGCTTGAATTATTTTCTCCTCGACGCCATAATTTGGCCTCTTTTCTGTTTGAGAGAGCTTTGAAGACCCACCAACTGAACTTTCGATGATTTTTCTATCTTCTCTGCCAGTTTTAGAAGTTTTCTTTGCAAGTTTTTTCAAAAAATGACGAACTTTTGATGATGAACCATCTATCTTTATGGACCTGTCTCCTACTTCTGGGTTAAAACCTATTGACGGTTTTAAAAATGAAGGATATTCTACATTTAAGGATGCCAGATAACTGTGAAACTCTGCACGAGACTTGAAAAACCATATAAGTTTCTCTCTTTCCTCACAAGAAGCAAGACGTAGGGCTTTACACCAAGATTCTTTCTCACAAGATGTCTCGAAATACAAGTAGAATAACTTGCTTCCATGATATAATATTGATGACTTGCTCTCCACTTTTATAGGGTATTTTTTGGCCCTGAAGAGAATATTAGTGAAAAATTTTAGTCAACAAATTTAATATAAACTGTAATGTAACTAGTTTCCGGAGAAATAACGAACATATTATTCTTTTATGGATATCCATAATCTTTGTTGCAGAAAACTAGTGACTTCTAATTCTTAAATGACAGAATAATCACTTTCAAAATGAGCATTCAAACACCCCCTTAAACTTTCACGTCCATTTGAGATGGTGTTAGCTGTCTTTGTATCTTAATATGGTCCTATTCTTTGTAATTTTATAGTTTCGTGGGCAAGTAATAGTACATCTATGAACCCTAGATATTTAAATGGTATCAAAGCTTAAGGTCTGAGAAACCCTAGCTTTCATGAAAAGATGGCCACTGCACAAGAGGAGCTTCTATAGTCGCAAGCATCACCAAAATGGATTTTGCTAAACTTTGCTTATGGATACAGATTGAACGAATCAAAAGTCATCCACAGTGCATTCAAACAAATAAAACCTCATCATCATATTTGTTTCAAAAACTAGATTATCATTGTAATAAATATAGTTTTTATTTATAAAATTTGAAGCATTATTGATATTTTTCAAAAGAAAGGAAGAGAAAAAAAGTGTTTGCAGGTTAAATTGGCTTGCTTGACCCTAGCTAAAAAGCTATGCGTTTTTTTATCTATTCAACCTGCCCCGACCAAACTATTTGTCACCTCTAACCTCCATAGATTAGGACCCTTGTTAGGACATAAATTACATTATGTCATATATATTAAAGCTACCTGAAATTTTTTTGATACGACCCGGGCTCGTTGGGGTCGGATCTATCAAAGGAAGAAAGGGGCCAGGACAGCAAAATAAAATAACCGGGGGGCTGAATTCGTCATTACGTTATTTTATTATAATTAGCTAATAATTTACTTTCCTAATTTATGAGATTAGAGAATTATTTAGTTTCCTAATTTGTGGGATTAGGGTTTCGGCTTTATATAGGGGCCAGCCACCCCATTGTTTGGTTGTTCAGATATTTCGTTCTTTTGTCTTGTGACTTTAGAGATTTCCTGGTTCTTAAATTCCAGGGTTTATCAATTAGGCATCCAACTAATGAAACCCATTGTTGTAGTCTACTAGTCTTTCGCATTTACCAATTTGATTCTTATGAAATTGGTATCACCGTATCAGAGACATCATTCTTGACATCTGTGATGAAAAAAGTTTGCGGTCAACCATGACGAAAAAGATCACCGACATGGATTGCGACTTGGCAAAATACAAGACCGCGGCTAGGGAACGCTTTGAGAAGATTGAAAGTTCGCCGGACGGGTTGAGGGTGGACTTAGAAAAACGTCACGCGGAGGTTATGGCTATCCTGATGAATCAATCAAAGCCCAAGCCGCCCATCCTTACGACTCAACCCTTGGGGTTCTTGCACCAACCGCCACATCACACTACCCCTATGAGTTCACCGATGATGGGTTCCAATACCATGAAGAAAGCAGCACTCGAGGTAAACCTAAATTGTACTCTAGCTATGAATCGTTCCAACCCCCGAAGGAAATCTACACGTATCACGTATGGCAGTATGGGGCTGCCAACAAGAGGTAGGGCACCAAAGGAAGGGTCCGGGCAGCGTGGGAATGCGTGTGGGTCCCGGGCGCGGACTCCGCTTATAGAAATTAAAAATGCCACTTTCTGACGGGGAAGGCACCTATGGGTGGGTATACCGGGTGGAACAATTCTTTGATATTCATGGGATCAGAACAAGAAGGGAATGGCTTAGAGCCATGGTCTTATGTATGGAGGTCGGGCATTATTGTGGTATCGTTGGAGTGATAGGCGGGAACCCTTCCGCCACCGGGAACACTTGAAAAGTAAATTAATCGACCGTTTTCTCCGTCGCAAGACGGTAATTTATTTGAACAATTTTTTACAATTAATCAAGGGAGAAAAGAGAGGGAATACGTGGGAAGGTTTGAAACTTTGGCAGCATAGTTGGACAGGGTCTCAGGGAAGGTTCTAGAGGACTTTTATTAAGGGATTAAAACCCGATTTACGCAATTTAGTCGGTTACTACAACAGAACGATCATGATCGATGAATCTAAGTCCGCTAAATGGGAGACTCGGGAAAAGAATTGGGAAAACCACTGCAGTTCCAAAATGGGGCGGTGGTACTGAAACCGTTGGGCACCGTCACGGCTGGGGCTCCTCGGCCTGCGATTGGGGCTACTAAGCCCGCTTTTCGCAGGATGACCAAAACTGAATAAGCAGATAAGCGGGCAAAGGGGTTATGTTTTTGTTGTGACGGTAAGTTTGCTCTCAGGCATCGTTGCCCAAAGAAGGCATTGCAGGTAATAATGGTGACAGAAGGAGAGGGGGAGGACAATGAGGAGGTGGAGGCACAGGAACATGTGCATTTGGATGCAGTTGAGCCGTTGAGGTCTTCAGTTCATTTGGTGGTCGGAATTACTACGCTGCACACCATGAAACTAAGAGGGGTCATACAAGGTTACACGGTGGTGGTTATAATTGACAGTGGGGTTGCCCGTAACTTTTTATCTCTCAGATTGGTCAAACATTTTAAGGGACGATGGGAGACAGGGTTTACGATAGGTAATGGTAAATCCAAAAGCTGTTATGGAATTTGCCGAAAGGTGGAGCCATCTCTTTAGGGAGTGAAAGTGGTTGATGATTTTTGTCCGTTGGAGTTGGGGGACCACAGATGTAATCCTCGGGGTAAAATGGTTTCGTGAGCTGGGAGATACATGGGTCAACTAGCGAGAGTTACCAATGACATTTGTAAACGGAACGGCTGAAGAGGGAACTAGGGTTGCGTCGGTCAGAGGCAACGCTTCAGTCTCTTGCGCGGGCCATTCCTGACATAACCGAGGATTACTTGGTATCCATTGCAAGCATCGAAGGGACATTCCACCGAGCCAGGAGGCGCATCCAGCGCTCCACGCATTACTAACAAAATTTTCGGATGTTTTTGTGTTACTTGCAGGTTTACCGCCACCAAGGGATCACAAGCACACAATAGTTTTAAAAGTTGGAACAGAACCGATTAATGTGCGACCCTATCGGTACCCTCAGTTGTAGAAGGACGAGATTGAGCAATTAGTGGCAGAGATGATGGAGGCAGGGGTTATAAGACCGAGTACTGACCCTTTCTCTAGCCCCGTCCTCTTGGTTAAAAAAAACGAGGGTAGCTGGCAGTTTTGTGTCGACTACCGTGCTCTGAATAAGTCTGGACAAGTTTCCAATCCCAGTCATTGACGAGTTGTTGGATGAGTTGTATGGGGCAACTGTATTTAGTAAACTTGATTTAAAATCTAGTTACCATCATATACAGATGAATGAGGTGGATATCCATAAGATAGCACTCCGAACACACGAGGGCCATTATGAGTTCTTGGTTATGCCGTTCAGGTTGACCAACGCCCCCTCTACTTTCCAGGAGCTCATGAATCGTGTGTTACGACCTTACTTAAGGAAGTTCGTGTTGGTCTTCTTTGATGACATCCTGGTCTATAGCCGAAACATGAAGGAGCACTGCGAGCACTTGTCTACAGTTTTTAAATGTCTAAGAGAGGAGCGACTTTACTGTAACCAAAAAAATGTGTGTTTGGGCAAGATCGGGTGGATTACGTAGGGCATATTGTCACTAGTGACGGGGTTAAAGCTGGTCCGTCAAAGAATACTGCTATGATAAAGTGGCCCAGAACGTACGAGAGTTACGGGGATTCTTAGGACTAACCGGATATTATTGAAAGTTTGTGCAAGGGTATGGGAAGATTGCTCAGGTGTTAACGGATTTGCTAAAGAAAGATAGTTTTCTATGGACTAAAGAAGCCACTCAAGCTTTTCGCAAGTTGCAAGAGGTTATGACAGGGTACCGGTATTAGCCCTCCCAAATTTCTTGAAAACATTTACACATGAGATGGACGCCTCCGGACATAAAGTGGGGGCGGTTTTGATGCATGAAGGCCAACCCATTGCGTATTTCAGTCAGATGTTGGCCCGCGAGCACAACTGAAATCAGTATATGATCGGGAGTTAGATGGAAATCGTGATGGCCGTACAGAAGTGGCGACCGTATTTCTTAGGGCAACGTTTTTTAGTAATTACAGACTAGAAAAATTTAAAATATTTATTGGAACAACACAACTTGGGAACATCAACGGTGGCTTTCAAAGTTATCGGGTTATGACTTTGAGATAATCTACAGACCAGAGCGGCAGACACTCTTTCACAGCGGGGAGGGGAGATCGAACTGTAGTGAGTCGGGTCAGCGAAGCCAGCGACCTGTTGCATCGCTGAAATCTGATTTTGATTTGGCGGCTCTGCAAGATAAGGTGGAGGCTTGGGATACACGGTTAAAGATGGAATCGTGCGGTATAAGGGTCGACTAGTGCTACCTCGTACCACTGGGTTACCAAAGTCCGAGGGCTACAGCGTGATTATGGTGGTGGTGGATTGTCTTAGCAAATCTGCTCACTTTATTCCTGTGAAACACCCCTATAAAGCAGCATTTGTGGCCGTGGCCTTTATCATAGGCATAGTTGTCAATAGCGAATAGCGGTAAATAACAATGGCCTACCTATATGCTACATAGCAAATAGCGAAAATAGCTGCCGCTATTTCTTATCTAGCGATAGCCTTCTAAAATATAATTATATATTTATATATTAGTATATTACCTTAAAAGTCTTAAACTATTATATATTCGAGAACACAATATAATACTAAGTCTTAAACTATTATAAGTTAAATCAAAGATCAGCTAAAGCGATTGAAGGTAAAAAAATGAAAAAAGAATTACCAAAATGCCATCGCTACCGCTATATGCTTGATAGCGGTCACCTAGCGCTACGCTATGCTATTCGCTATAGCGGCGCTATTAACAACTGTGGTCATAGGGATTGTTCGTCTTCATGGGATCCCTAAATCCATTGTATCCAATCGTGATTCGTGGCAGTGTTTTTATCAGCCACTTCTAGAAGGAATTATTCAAAGTATCAAGGTACCCTTCTCAAGCGGAGCACAACATACCACCCCCAGACTAACGGACAAACCGAGGTAGTTAACCGTAGCTTGGAGATGTTTTGCATCTACCCGATCAAAACAGTGGGCCCGACTAAAACAGTGGGCCCGTTGGTTGCCTAGGGCGGAATATTGGTATAATACCTCATTCCACTCGTCGATCGGCATGACACCTCTTAAGGTTCTTTATGGTCGAGACCCGGCAAGTCTGATTCGGTATCATAAAGGGGTTGCGGACACTTTTGAAGTGGACCAATATTTGAGGGATCGGGATGAGGTTTTAGGAGAGCTTAAGGTTCGGCTGCAAAGTTTTCAGCAATTGATGAAGGCCCATGCTGATGGTAAAATACGGGAGGTGTCCTTCCAAGTGGGTGATTTGGTATATTTGAAGTTGAGGCCATACCGACAGGTGTCCATCGCAATTCGCGAAACGCTTGAATATGAAGTTGGTGCCCCGTTTCTATGGGCCATTTAAGGTTCTCGAGAGGATTAGGACTGTGGCTTATCATTTGCAGTTACCGAAAACGGCAATGATTCATCCCGTGTTTCATGTGTCCCAATTGAAGGCTGCGATTGGTAGTAATGTAGCTGACTCGACTTTACCCGAAGGATTGACCGATGATATGGCGGTGGTTTGTAAGCCCGAGGATGTGATTGGTACCCCGTACTCGTGAAGGGCCCGTAAGATTGGAGGTTCTTATTCGTTGGGAGGGGTTACCGGGTTACCACCGGAAGAAGCGACTTGGGAGATAGATGATCTGATAACGGAGCAATTCCCTGCTTTTCACCTTGAGGACAAGGTGAGTCTTCGGGCGGGGGTAATGATACGACCCGGGCTCGTTGGGATCGGATCTATGAAAGGAGCCGGGACAGCAAAATAGAATAACCGAGGGGTTGAAGTCGTCATTACGTTATTTTGTTATTATTAGCTAATAATTCAGTTTCCTAATTTATGAGATTAGGGAATTATTTAGTTTCCTAGTTTGTGGGATTAGGGTTTCGGATTTATACAGGGGCAGCCACCCCATTGTTTGGTTGTTCAGAGATATTTTGTTCTTTTGTCTTATGACTTTGGAGATTTCCTGGTTCTCGAATTCCACGGTTTATCAATTAAGCATCCAACTAACGGTACCCATAGCCGTAGTCTTTCATATTTACCAATTTGATTCTTATCACTTTTATATCGTTTGAGTTCAAGAATGTCTTTTTTTAAGGTGTATATGCAAACACGGAATCATGTATACACAATTAAATTGAATGAAGTTGATAAAATAATGATGCGAATCCTAGTTTGCATTCGCTATAAAAAGATATAAAAAAAATACAACAGTCAATAGCTTCTTTAGAAATGTAACATTGTAATACATAGTTTCTAGTAAAGAAAACGTCACCATTTTCTTGAAGGCTGATTTGTAGCAGATACAGCTTCTACAATACACCCTAATAGAGAAATTTTGGTGAGCGTGCCATCCAGTTCTGTAAGAATGATTGATTTATCCTTGACGCTTGCATGCTTCCTGACAGGTGTAACCTCCACGATCTCTATTTTACGTTTTTGTTGACGTAAATTTTTATCAGTGGATGGTAAAGTCTTGGGGATTTTTTCCTTTTCTAAAACCCAAACCCATCCCTGAAAGAAATAAAAAGTTTATAAGGAATTAAATGAATGAGATAAGCTGCTTAATTTTCAAAAAGGTTACACATCCATGCAAACACGAATCCCATATAGCACACAATAAGGTGATATACTATAATGAGAATCTGATAATCAGCCGTAACAAAACGGGATACAAGAGATAGCTTTTGGATGTGCTTCTGTTGTTTCAGGTTGTGATAATAACCTTTTGATTTTGATCATTGAATCAGTTATTTTAGTGTTTGGCGAATTCTAATTATTCAAGGATTTGCATTTCAAATGACCCTTAAATAATCACACAATCAGAATCAGTTCTGTTGTAACTACTCCTAAAATGGCTATACAAGACTAATATATATAACGAGACTTGATTTCTACACCACTCTTTTTACTGTATAGTGCATACACCACTACATTTTCCCTTTCGACCATTGTACCCTTTAAGAGCAAAACTGTCAAAAACAAGATAATGCGTTGTGCAAGGGAATAACTTTTCACTGCAAAAAAAATGGTGGTGGACTCATTGGGAAAAAATGTACCAATCACCTCCTTGTGTATAATCAGATAATCATAACGACTTTCACTATACCCAAACACTAGCGGCCTGTTCTCGAGTTTTTAAACGAGGGAAAGGAAAGGGAAGGATGGAAAAACTTCCCCTCCCAATCATCCCAAAAGTGGGAGGATTGTTTTAAAGCATAAAAATGGTAAAATTGCCCCTCCCTTCCCCTCCTTAAAAAACTTGAGAACACATAACCTTGATGACTTCCTTCCCTTCCCCTCCCTTTACTTCCAAAAATCAACTCGAGAACAGGCCGTAGAAACAGATAGACTATGCCATGAAAACACAATGACCAAATAATCACTTTCAATATGCAATGCCAGATAATCCCCCCTCCTTTTATTTCTCAGTATTTTACTGCAAACATATTCCCATCAAGAAAAAATAAGCATGTAATGAATGAATTATTAAAGAGTGATGGATGGCTGCATAGAAAGATTTGAGAATGGCACATAAGGGTGTTATTTCTTTCAAGAATATAAGGTTTATTAAATTTATAGAATTGGATTATGAACAGACATTCAATCTCGTTTACCTGTTATTTACAAAACTTATAAACTTTCATGCTAAATTGCTATTATGTGGAACAAGAAAATATAAATGCTTAAGAAAATATTCGTATTTCGGTTTGAAAGTGATTATGTGATATGTAATAATCAAAATCAGATAAGCAGTTACAAATCTATTTCTAGTCTTCTGGAGATTGTGTTTGAATGTATTTTGCTATTTAAAGTTGCAATTATCAGATATTAAGTTGTTTGAGTGTTTGGCATTATGATTATATAATGACTTAATAGGTTAAATGACCAAAATGACATTCTTGTATATTGCTAATGAAAAAGAATGGGATATGATATATTAGGTGAACGGGCATTAGGGTTAAGGGAGGGCATAATTGTATTTAGATTTTGAATAATCAGTCTTGTTGCAACTACTCTTAAACTGGTTATTGACCCCCTAAATAATCAGATTCCTACTACCCAAGCACCAGAAACCAACTTGAAAACATAATAATCATAGTAACATTCAAAACACTATGCCAAATATCTTATTAAGAATAGAAATACAACAAAGTGCAATGCCAAATACTAAGAAGACATTTGCTTATTAATAAACGCGGCTACAACAGAATCATATTACAATGCAGCCAATCTAAAGCTCCATCGATGAGATGGCAAGCAATAGATAATAAAAAAACTTCAAACTCTATTCTAGTATTCTCGAGTATCCAAAGGTAGTAGTGAATGTTGCAAACAATCTAGTTATCTGAATCTCTAGTTCTCTACATTCCCTGAATACCCAAGTCCTTGTTTCCATTGAAACCTAAATTTCTCATACAGCAAATGGATCATGAAATTTCAAAAACCAGCAAGAACAAGATAACTAAGACAAATCATTTCAAATACCAAAATGAAAATAAGGAGAAAACTCACCTGTTTGTTAGGGAATGAGAACTGGACCTCCTCTCTTTCAGATAACCCTGATTTCGCGATCTTAGAGTCTTCTTGATTTACTTTTTCCCCCAATTTTCGAATCAAGAACAAGACTCCCGCAACTTCAACAGCGACAACCACAAGTGCCCCAACAACAAACCCCACAAACAATGCAACAAGCACCATAACCGTGTTGTAAATTACTGATCAATTGTCAACCCGCATAACCCAGTTTCAAGAATGCACGAGAAAATGCATCAAACACCAAATCAACCTAATATTGCTCATTATCAGTCAAAAGTAGGCGCGCTAAGATGTAAAATTGTACGTTTCGAGTGTCTTGGAAATCGATAATCGAGGTAAATAATGTGTGGTTCCAGGCTAAGAAATGCGTAAGAAACGAGAGTGAATTGAAAACCGCGTGGACGTAAAATCAGAGCACGCGGTTGCTTTTTGATTCCGGAATCAAATAGTATGAGTTGATGAGGGAGATTGGATGGAGAAATATATACCCAAAATACAAGCAACAAGTGATTTATCAGATTCGGAAGGTAGCAATAGCATACGGCATCATGGCGTGGCCATGGCGCTAGGGATATTAGAAAAATGACTCCAACGTCGACAGCAACTTTCTAATCTTTGACCAGCCGGAGTTTTCAAACTTATAAACACTTTTGTTCTCTCTCTCTTATATAGTATTTTGACCAAGATGTGTTTGATGCATGCCCTTTTGGTGTTTAATTATTAAAATTAAAATGTAGAAATAATAGGAGTTCATTTTAAATTTCTTAGAAAATCAACCGATAGTTCTTGTGCATTACGGACAACAACATACTTTTTTGGCTCCGAGGTTGGATGGTAATTCAGCACATATTTCAAATAGTCAAGGATATCATCAGCGCAGTTCTCCACATTTTCCCTATCCAACAACTCAGGACTTCAAATGGCCTTCGGTTGTGCGGGTGTTGCACGTTTTGGTAATTGCTCTTCAAATAGAGAGACAAATTGGACTTGCGCGAGCGGAATATCATGTGGTGTCTCCTCTTCTATTAACTCCACAATATAATTGAGTTCGCTTTGCAAATATGAGAAAAAGACATCAACAATGGGATAATTGTATTGGATATGTGGACATATCTTTCGTCATCGGGTTTCCAACCCTCAAAAGGTGTTACAGCTGTGAAATGAAAATTTTCATCCCTTAATCATTGTGGTAAGGAATGGTTGGTTTGTATTCGAGCACAAGATGTCTGTTTTGCACAGTACTTGTTGGGTGTAGCCTGTAATATGCGTCACCAGATCCTCTGAAAGTATCCTCTTATGATGTTATTCTCTCTTTAATTTCACTTACAGATCTCCATCTCAATTCCTCAAGGTCAAGTTGGGGTTGCTCATCATATGGAATTGATCCAGAAGGGTTATGTGGGTCATACGTGTATTGGTCAAGTGAAGGATAGGTGAATGGTTCATTAGTTTATAGTTTAATGTAGTCAAATCCACAAATGTAGTATTTACATCCACATGCTATGTTGTTTTCATATACCTCTTCATAGGAATCTCCATAAGATGGATACCAATAAAATGATTGATTATTTTGATAGTCCGTGTGTTTGCAAAATAAACACCAAAACAAGCAAACATTTGACAGGAAACACAAAAACAAAAGAAAAACACAAAGAAACTAAATGAAAGAAAAAAAGGCACACAACTATTACTTTAGTTACTGCCATAAAAATGGCCAAGCAGGTTGTTCAGGAAGTAAAATCCTTTCGGTTTTAAACCCTTCAGAAAATCTAACAACCAAGCTGAATTGACTATTCTAGACATCACCTTCTTGGTTTTATGTAACACCACTTTTCCAGTTTTAATTTAAAAACATTATCTTACGAGTTAGTACTAAAAGATATCAGAGTTTCACAAAAATACAGTTTCTAAACATACACGTGCTAACATTTACAAAAGTAGTGTCAAAAGT
>JAUEJL010063286.1:0-17955 GCA_032274825.1 Drosophyllum lusitanicum | reverse complement strand
CTTTTTCTGGATCATTATACTCATTTTCTGTGGGTTTACCCTCTTCGGCGAAAATCTGATGCTTTTATCCAATTTCAGCACTTTCAAACCTATGTCCACACTCAATTTAACTGCAAAATTAAATCATTTCAGTGTGATCACGGGGGTGAATTTGATAATAATAGTTTTCATAATTTGTTTTCTGAACAAGGCATACAATTTAGGTTTTCATGCCCTCAAACCTCACAACAAAACGGAAGATCTGAACGTATGATCCGCACGATAAATAATATAATTCGATCCCTTTTATTTCATGCCCGCCTTCCACCCACCTATTGGGTCGAGGCCCTCCACATGGCCTGTCATCTAATAAACATCCTCCCCTCCACTTCCATTGATAACGATATCCCGTTTACCCGTCTTTTCAATCGTCAGCCTTCCTACACTCATCTTCGGGTGTTTGGCTGCCTATGTTACCCCCACCTTACTACTCCTCACAAACTTGCCCCCCGCACCACCCCATGTGTCTTCCTCGGCTACCCCTCTAATCATAAAGGTTACCGTTGTTTAGACCTCTCCTCCAACCGCATCATCATCTCCCGCCATGTCATCTTTGATGAAACCGTGTTCCCTTACGGCTCCATATCCCCCTCTCTATCTCCTTCCTACTCCTTTCTTGACTCTTCTTCCGACCCCTCTCCTTTCTCCCGACAGCTTCTCACTACAGACTTTCCAACACCGGGGGTGCCTCTGTCACCTCCCTCATCACATAATCCCCCCTTCCCAAATGCTAACTCATCGACTGATACCTCTCCCGCCACCTCTCCTCCTGCCCCTCCGCCTCCACCCTCTCATCCCATGACTACACGCTCTAAGCATGGCATCTCTAAACCTATTCAGCGTCTAAACCTTCATACTAACACTATCTCTCCTCTCCCTAAGTCCCACTTACAGGCTCTCAATGACCCGAATTGGAAACAAGCAATGATAGACGAGTATACTGCACTTATTAAAAATGGAACTTGGGAACTTGTGCCTCGCCCGCCAGATGTGAATGTTGTTCGGTCAATGTGGTTATTTAAACATAAGTTTCATTCTAATGGCAGTCTTGACAGGTACAAAGCTCGGTTGGTTGCTAATGGCAGGAATCAAAGACCTGGTATTGATTGTGATGAGACATTTAGCCCCGTGGTCAAACCTGCTACTATTCGTACAGTTCTCAGTATTGTTGTTTCCAGAGCCTGGCCAGTCCACCAACTTGATGTGAAAAATGCTTTTCTTAATGGGTCTCTGGAAGAATTGGTTTACATGCATCAACCTCCTGGATTTGTAGATAGTGATCATCCCAGTCACGTTTGTCGCTTACGAAAATCTTTATATGGCTTGAAACAGGCACCACGGGCCTGGTACCAGCGATTTGCTACATTTGCTCTACAGACTGGTTTTGTTCGATGCAGGACAGATTCGTCATTATTTGTTTATCGTTGTAGTAGTGCCACAGCGTACCTATTATTATATGTCGATGACATTCTTCTAATTGCATCGACCTCTTCTCTATTGCAGAATATCATCTCTAAGCTGTGCACCGAATTCTCTATGACTGATTTGGGGTCCTTAAATTATTTTTTGGGTATTGCAGTAACGAGAACAAATAAAGGAATGTTTCTATCTCAACAAAAATATGCAACCTCCATTCTTGACAAAGCCAACATGTTAAATTGCAAACCCTGTCGTACTCCTGTTGACACTCAAGCTAAGCTTGGCCCTGACGGTGCTCCTGTATCAGATCCTACTCTTTACCGTAGCCTAGGAGGTGCTCTACAGTACCTCACTTTCACACGTCCAGATATATCTTATGCTGTTCAACAAATATGTCTTTACATGCATGATCCAAGGGAACCACATTTTACGGCACTTAAACGGATCTTACGTTATCTTTGTGGGACTCTTCACCTTGGCCTCCAGCTTTATGCATGCTCTACTGATCGCTTATTTGCTTATTCTGATGCAGACTGGGGGGGTTGCCCTAGTACTCGGCGCTCTACTTCAGGATATTGTGTATTTCTGGGCAATAATCTCCTAACGTGGTCTTCAAAGCGCCAGCCTACTGTCTCTCGGTCTAGTGCTGAAGCAGAATACCGAGCTGTTGCTAACGCAGTGGCTGAGGCGTGTTGGCTTAGAAATTTGCTTCACGAGTTACATTCACCCATTTCGACTGCCACCATTGTTTACTGTGACAACGTCAGCGCCATGTACATGTCATCTAATCCGGTGCAGCATCAGCGTACAAAACACATAGAGATAGATTTACATTTTGTCAGGGACAAAGTTGCAACTGGCGATGTTCGTGTCCTTCACGTCCCATCCTCATCACAGTATGCGGATATATTCACCAAAGGCTTGCCATCCACATTGTTTCTAGAGTTTCGTGACAGTTTGAATGTCTCTTCCCTTCAAACTGCGGGGGTGTGTTAATATATTGTATATTTAGGCTTATATTTAGTCTTAGGCCCATGGCCCATGTTGTATATTATTTATATCCTTTGTAATTGTCATTGGAGGTTTAATGAGAATAGACCATTCAACACATCCTAGTAGAACCCGTTCAGATAAACATTGAACTGTCTGGTCTGGTTTCTTTGTAGGATTTGAACTTCAGCAAAGTAAAGGTACATAAAATACTCATCACTAGCACTAGTAGCTTTCCAGGTATAGTATAGTTCATCAGTAGGGTTTGTGGTTGTGATGGCAGTGCTCATGACCTTTGATGGTACTTCTTCTTTGGTTGTAGGCCCTAAAGATATTGTATCAGAAGTTTGTACATTTATAGTGGCGGTAGAAGCCATACGATACCATATTCGATCATACTTGTCATCTGCATACCTGAATAAACAATAGATGAACAATTAAGTTGGACATACATCACAGATAACTGAGATAACACCACTAGGTAGCAGTTAGGGATGCACAATGTTCAATTTGGGCCAACAAATTCAGGGCAAACCAGTACCCTTAATTTGACATTTTCCCCTTCGCCACCATATGATTAGTGTTCCAAACCCCGATTTGGAAACCAATCGGTTTGGAAGGAAACTTGTTAGCTTAAAAAACATGGAACCAATTAAGCTCAAAATAAAAAACTAATTGTTGCTTATAATATTACCTTAAACTTTATTAAGAAAACAAATCTGATCATAAGCTAAACTTAAAAAGCTAGTTCATAAATAAAAAAGGCAAGGTAATGCTTTGTAACTTATAGATCAGACCATGTTTAAGGAAGTAAAATACACATCGAAGTAGAAAAATTAAAATAACTAAAACAAGGTTAAGAAAGAAAGACATGGGTCTTGAGCCCGTGTCTACTTTAAAAACTCATCTCATCATGCTCAAAGACAAACACACACACACACACACAGAGAGGATCAACTAAGAAGGGGTTTTTCTGTGGGAAGAGAAGCATTCCTTGGTAGGGAAAACATGGGGCATGATAGTTTACCCTCTTTATTCAGTTTTTGGCCAAATCATGCACACTCGTAGGTGGTATAGGAGTTGAGGTTAGTACTTCTTCTGTTTGCATAACCTGACTGCAAACTATAGTTAATAGCTTGAAAAGATTTGAAGTGCTGACCTGACTGTTTCGGATGTACCAAGATTACTGCGTGCTCTGAGGATCAGTGAACGTAATTCATTTCCATATATAGTACTATCCAAGAGCCTTAGTTCTATTGCTGAAATGAAAGGGTCCCCAAGTCCTATGTTTACAAGGCACACATATATGTAGTCAGATGAGGCAAGATGTATAATCTCATAGTCCATTGCCAAGGACACATTGAAGTTAACCGTAAACCAATGATCAGATCCAAGATAGAGGTCAAACTGTGGGGGTTGACCTTTTAAGTCGTAGTTCCCATACATAAACCTTGTTCTTATCAAATACCTATTACCCTTTCCTTGTTTGGGTCTGAGAGTGTAGCAGGAAAGCTTCTAAGATTGCTGTGCTGGAAATCAAGTTTGTTGGATTTATAAGTGGACAATATTTCCCTACTTACACCAGAGTCTATGAAGTCTGCATCTGAAACATAGTTTAAGCCTGTTCTGTTGTCAGTGTAGCTTGAGCCTTGGGGTATTCCACAATCTATGCTAATAAAGCCTGCAAAACATAATTATAAAGTTTAAACATTGTATTTGATACATAAATTACTTGAAAAAAAAATCATTCTTAAGTACCTGATTGATCATCCTGAGCATGAATCATAACTGCTAAGGTAAGAACCACATGAAGAATTAAAATATAATAGGAACTTCTGAATGTTTACATTTCTCCAGCAAGAGATATCAAGTTAATTCTTTCCCTTGAAAGGAATATATATGAATTCCTAAGTAAGAAAGTTCCTAAATATTAAATTATTTGTATGAGATCATTCTTTATTTAAGAAATTCAGTAATATTCCATCTCAGTTGTAAGACAAAAACCTTTGTTCAAGTTCAGGGGGCTTAATAAATTTGTTTTTTGTCAAACGATTATAGTCCTCCTAACTAAAAAACAAACATAAAAAGACTTGGAATCAAAATAATAGTATATACGTTTGACTTTTATCAATGAAAAAGTGTGATTTTAGCACCAAATTTTCCTAATGTGGAAACACTGTAACTAATATGGGAGATCCCATATTATTGTAGAAAATTCTATGCAAAAACGAGTTAGAATGTGACTTTTTTTAGGATTAAATAGTTTATTATAATGGTCTAAAGTCGTATGTATTTGGAGTTGACCGCCTTCAATTAAATAAGTACTTGATTCTGTATCCTAAATAATTAAGATGTTTAAGGGAATGTTTGGTGCTAATAATCGGTACACCACTCAGGCACTCATTGCTTTGATTTTTGTTAATTAGCATTAGTCTGGTTGATGCTGTGCTTGTCACTTATAAACAACAACACAAGGTGTTGAAAATTAATTGTGATAGTTGACCTGCACATATGATTTAGATATCATGTTATCTCATGAGATTTTCACGCATACGACAAAACAATGAAAAACAACTTTAGTGTATTATTTTTGGAAAACTTCAATGACCATTGAGATATTATGCACGTTTTTGAAATTTTTGAGTGATTTTTGCGTCATCCATCCCCATGGACTAAGGAGCATTTTCATTCTTCAAGCTCATTTGGACAGCATGTAGATTCTGTTAGCTTTGTAATTCAAATATGTTTTCAGTATAATTGCTGACAAACCTTTACCATAAACTTATTCACAAATGTAGACATGACTATGATTCTGATTTCAATTGAGTGCACTGCTGCTGTTCAAGAAGGAACATGACCTATTGGCAGGCAACACTTTCAGATGTTTAATTATGGAAGCTACACGCCTCCCCTTGTTTGGTCCATTGGTACAAATAAATCTGCCAACTTTTAGTGAATGCTAGAACAATGTTATCTCTCAATAAATCCGTTAGTCTGATCTCTTTTTGATATGAATATGGTCTCACGAATCTTGGCAAGCATAGGGGATGAAACTCCATATATGTTAGTTATTCTTTGGATCCTAAATAATATAGGTGAAGGCTTTTAGGACTAGTGTCTTGAATTCCGAACCCGTAAAACTAGACAAGCTTCTTATTTCAGTTTTAGGTCAATGTGGCAAATTCAGCGAGTTGGATAGAAGGATACTAATATATATGCTAACAGGATAATGGATAAAAAACAGTAACTTTTGGTACGGGTCAGAATGGGTCATGAACGGGTTGTAGCTAAACAATTTCCTAACTTTGTTAAATTAACATATGTTTAGTAAATACTATGAAGCTAGAATCTACATTTTTTTAATAAAAAGATTCAAGAGATTATTAATAACAAAAACACTATCGGGGTGACTTTCTACCCTACTCGACCCATTGAAAGATAAGTTGAAATTGCCAGCTATACTTGTAGGCGTTTCTTACACTTTTGATTGAACGCTTGCACTCATTCAGATGGGTCACTCTTCTTGACTACCGTTATAACACGTGCCAACTAAGCCAAAGGTAACAATTTCTTAAACTAGTTTGGTGCCTTGTCAAAATAATTTTGTGAGCAGTTACACACTTATTAGAGTTCAATTTCAAGAGGATCATGTTCCAATGCTGACACACATGTTCTTCCTTTCTTTTAGCTTGTAACATAGATCATGGCATGAACGCCTTATTTTTTGTTCGGCTAACCAAAACTTTTTTTGCCTATTTTATTTTATTATAACAAGTTATTGCATTAAGTAAGACAAAAAAAATACCATATTATTATGACATTACTTTAAATTTAAATGAAGCGAGTCATGATTTTGTATGCACTAAAACTACACTTTTGGGCAACTTTCGGCTAGTTCAATTCAGACCATTTGACCACTTCTCTTTTTACCTAAAGTTTTTATTTCACCCGTTTGAGTTTAAACATTACCCGCATTGACTTATTTCGATCCTTCTAGTATATTTAATAAGATATTAACAATTAATGTCTTCTATAAGTAGTTGACCAGCTTAACTTAAGAATTCCAGATCATATTTAAATAAGATTCTCTAATTATGGTTAAATTAAACCTCAGAATTCTTTATGATTAGTTAATTTTCCTTAGGAAAGTGTTGTGTACTTTCTTTTCATTGACTTCTGATACAGAGACTACTCTGGCTGTTATCACAAACCATTGACTTAGGGGGGAAGATTAAATATGAATCCAACTGATGCATACATTGGGATAGAAGAACCCACCATAGAACAATTTATACGTTCAGAAACGTTCTAACTGATGATATAATATTCACTCGTAAACATCAATGCCGAGGATAGCTCAATTTTGGTCAATCTTGGAATATCAAGGTTGGTATAGTAGATGACTTTAAAAGGAGAGAGAATATATGCATAGGCTACCCAAGTATTCAAAATTTTCATTAAAAATTACCTAAGTATTAAAATAGTTTCATTTATACGAATTCCACTAACTCTAGTCTCTAGATGTGACAAAAACTTTAAATTTGGACTTATTTTGTTATTTTACAGATTTCATTCTAGTTTTTTTCCCCATAATAGATATAAACACAAACCAAACTGATACTTGGGTGGCTTCTAATATGATTTTAAATAATCGAGTGGACTTAACGAGAGTGGAACAACAACACACACGCACCCAAGCTAAATTCTACACATTTGTCTCAAGCGGGACTTGAATACTCAACCTCAAAAAAGGAGAACCACCTTAACCCGTTCATTATTTATAGAAAGAGCAGTTTCTTTATAGTTTAAAATTGTTATCCAGGAAAACGGCTTTTTTTGGTAGAATATGCAATGTGGGGGTCAAAACTAGCGATTTCAGCATTATCAACGACTATGACTTCTATATATATTTGCATTATGATTAATGTTTAAAAGTAAAAACTAGCTAGGATTATAAAGATAAATCCTGCTATATATATATCTACCATCTTGATCTTCTGTTTGCTGTTGTAGGAGATGTTTCCAATATAAAGCTCTATTGCATTGAAGATAGGAGGAAGCTAGGCTGCTGAAATATAATGTAAGCTTTTTCATGTAGTTTTCTAGTTGATTTACATTCTTTTCATTCATGCATTTGTACAGGTGTTTTATTTTATCTGCTGGTGGAGGGAGGATCTGGTACAGTTAAGGGTTTGAATCCCCTATTAGTTATCGTTGATGAACTGGTTTTTCGTTCCGTATCGTTTAATTTCATTGCTCGTTTTTGTATTTAGAAGCATATATTCTGCGTTTATCAGTTTCTTGGGTGTATGATGTCGAAATGAAAACACCAAGAGATGAAAATGGCATTACAAGGATAGCCATTTCAAGTGAAAGTAAATGATTCATCAACTCTTTATTAATGATCGAGAGGTATATTCCTTGGATATATCCAAAGAAAAGAACCACATGTAAATTCAGAAAAATTAAATTTATTCCTACTACGTTCTTCTATTCACCACAAGATGACATGTTTATACCACTAATTCTGTTTCTTCACTTCCTCCATTGATTATGCCATTTGTGTTGATTTTGTGAGTAAGAAGATAAGTAGAAAGATTTTGTAGGAAGATATAAAACCTCTCTTAAATTCAACTTGAAGATCACATTTTGATCTCTAATGCCTAGCCTTTTTTTTATTGTGTTTCTTGAGTTACAATCGAAGAACTAATTAATACTTTGGTTCTCACCTTGTCGATTAGAGTGCTAGGAGTGGTTACGCTCTACCACATTCACTATATTATCATGTCAACTTTTTTCACCCACCACTCACCTATTTTTTTTAACCAATTAAAAATCAAGAATAAAAAAAAGACAAAAGTAAACCGCAGACTTGAAATTGAGTAGAGACCCGCAATTTTAGCACACCACATAGAGAAAGCAATTGTGGAGAACTCCCGACATTAAATTAAAAATGGCGCGAGTGGTGTGGGTTAAATGGTTGACCACGGCGCGGACCATCACTACCCGCGCCAAATAGTGTTCCACTCCATTACTCTTAGAGAATCATCACATAAAATGTTCCTATTTTTCTGGAATTTTCATAAGGCATTTCATGTTTTAGTAGGTTCTTCGGGAAAGTCAAACTATGATCTAATATACGCGCCTTGATTCTTTCTGTGGTTGTATCTTATATTCATCCTAATCATCCATAATGTTTAGCGAGAAATGAATCCAAGTCTCTTCTAAAACTTTCCGGACATTTTAGCACTAATATTAGGTTTATATTGAATTTAGCCAATAACTTTCCTCGATCAATTAATCAGATACCTGCTATTTGTATTTAAGGGCTATTTGTTAAAAACCTAAAACAAAAGAAATAAATTTAAGCATTTATTAATAAATGAGAAAAGTTGGGACTCATTTTAGATATGTTTGAATAAGAAAAATGATTTCTACGAATTCATTTCTTTATCAACACTTTTTTTTTTTATAGCGGGACTAGCAATCATAAAAAAATACCCTTCTAACACCTTGATATTGCTAGACTATGTATTTAATTTTGAAATTTAATTTTCAATTTTTTGAAAATGTTTTCTACAAAAAGATAGTTTTCATTTTCTGAAAAAAATTGAAAATTTAGAAAACTAGCTTAGTTGAAAAACACGTTCAAAGGTTTTCAAGTTTTTAATAGTATTTTGTTTTCTATTTTATGATATTATCAAAAAACGGACAAAAAAACAGGAAAATATGTTTTGTTTTTTTAATTTTCTAAAAACAGCCCTACTAACTTGATGGATTGAGGGAGAAAAGTTAGCTTATTAAAAGAAATACATCTAGATACATCTACACAAGAACAACAATTTAGATACATCTACACAAGAAATATTCTAAAAATGCATCTCATTTATAAATGGTGTATTTTGCCCCTTCGAGAGAGAGAGAGAGAGAGAGAAGTTTACACTGTGAAGTAAAATCACAGAATTATTATCTTCTTCCTTTCATCCTTGTATGTTCGCCTTGTGAAAAATGCAACACGAAACACTGCTATTGATTAAACTATGCATGCACATTTTCAAAACTTAAACTTTGTAAACAGTTAAACCGCGATTTTAACGTTCCCAAAACACCGTCGTACTGCATTTATTTACTGTCAACATCCAAAATTCTCCGCTTCCCCAGTCTCACCATTTCTAGTACAGCCTTGCTTACAGAACCTCGCAAACCAAATGAATACACCCGCAACTCAAGAAAAGCAAATAAACCGAATACATAATGAATTGTTACGATTTAGGACTCTCATAGACGAGCATCAAAAACTACACATAGTGCATATGATCATCATTTTTCTTCCTTGTAACAAACAAGTAAACCACATAAAACATTTGCAATTCAAAATAATTCCAATTGCAGAAAAAGGTAAACATACCAACAAGACTCGAAACGAAACTTATTCAACAGATGTCACCTGTTGCCAATCTCCATCGACGCCTTCTTTCCATAAAGTGACATTATTGTCCCCAGAAGCAACAGCCAAAAGGTTTCCAGTAAGCGACCAAGAGACCCTCCAAACAGGGGCATTAAAGTCGTTTATCACCTTACCTTTCCATTCCTCGCCTTCTTTCCCCAGAGTCCATATCACAACCTTACCATCTTGTGAACCACTTGCTATTGTAGACTTTGGAAGCCCCAAATTGGGAGCCCAGGCCACATCCCGCACCATATCACTGTGCATTTTAAGAGCCGGAAAGCAGTCCAGTTTCCATACACCATCAGAAAACTTCCAAATTTTCACAACGTTATCATTACCACCAGAAGCCAGTTTCTGAACTGGTTCAAACTCACCAGACCCAATTAATGAACCAGGGGCCATTGAAGGGGCCCATGTAACAGATGTTACACCAACAGGGTGAGCTTGGTCTATCTTTGTGGTGTCCCACCCACCATCTGACCTTGCGGTGTGGACTGAGATGTCCCCATCAGAGGAACCACAAGCCAAGCAAAGGCCAAGCTCGTGCGGGGCCCAAGCAATTGAGTTTACAGATGACTTGTGGTCATTGAAGGTATGAGCCGGTGTCCAGTTGTTTAAATTACCTTCTTTCCAAATTATAACAGTTCCATCATATGAACATGATGCTAGAAGCGATCCAAACTTGGGGTGGGCCCAAGCGACCTGCCAAACAGGCCCGTTATGACCGGTTAAAGTAGCAAGGTGTTGTGAGCTTACACTGATTATCTTAATGGTGGCGTCAGAGGAGGCAGATGCCACCCGCTTTCCATAATAATCCATGCTGACATCATGCACGATGTCGGTGTGACCTGTTTCGATCTTCTGCCCTGGCATGATACTTGGCTATACTTGCTTGATCCTACAGTTGAACAAGATTCAAGTTTTAAAAAAATGGAGAATTTAAATCATTACGAGGTTTGACTGATAAATAGGACCAATTTGAAGAAGAAAACGTAAATTTCCTATCTCAATTGCATGAAACGTAATATAAGTATATAACATTACAACACCATGTTTTGAATAGTTTAAAAGAGCAGGAAGTTTGATAGAGAACATGCTAATATACCAACCAATACCCATATGTGTGAAGCCCAGTCCAGTAGGCCCAAAGGCTTTTAAAGTAGATATTGTATATAAAGCTGGGGGAGGGCAAAAGAAGGGTATCGGGAGTTTATTGTTAGTCGGCTCTTTGGAGCGATGTCTTCTCTGATTAGGGCAGGGGAGTTCTTGCGATCACCTTCGGATTCTTGTTCTTCTTCTCTTTTGTTCTTCTTGTAATCCAATCAATTTTAGTACCTAATATATCATTCGACTCCCTATTCCTTGTTCCCTGTTCTATTTCATCTACCTAGTTGATTTGATTCTTATCAAAGTTAGATACAATAAAACCACGGTTTTGAGATAATTCAGAGTAAAAATCCAACTACTTGATTATTAAAGGTGTCGCCGTATACTTTTCATGTTTGGTTAAGTATTTCCACCATTTAGAAAAAAGAAACTTCACCTCAAATAATTTTAATTTTTAAACCTTTTCCAATTAAAAACTTAATAATTAAAAGTATGAAAAATAAAATACTACTGTCTAAAACTATAATTCAATTTATAGTATTTCTTTAGCATATAAATAATTAAACTTAAAATTGCATTTACTTATCTTGAACCAAACCCGTTCTAACCTGAACCCTTATACCCTTATGGCCTGTTTGTTTTATAAAATACCCGTTCAACCATTTTGCCACCTATAATTTTGATCACGTACTCTGGATTTACTCCAATAGCACGTTTGTGTCGACAAGAGGATGATCTAAGCTAATGCAATAAATGCTAAATGTGCGCTCCTGGTGTGGCCAGATGTGTAACAAAATAGTTGGTACCCGGATTTTAAATGCATTCAACTGTACTGTGGTTCATGAAATGGTTTCCTCCATCAAAGCTATGGATCAGAATGGTATCAAGGGAGATCAATATCACCGGCTTTGTGATGGAGCCCAATAACAGAATCTGTAACACCAAACATCTATCAAAATTTCCTACTAGCAAATCCTCGGAGCCCTAAGGCAATCTTACCTAGGTGTTTTGATAAGGAATGATCTGATGAACCATTCTTTTAGACAAACAGCCCAACAGGCCCAATGAATGGAAAGTCCATCACAGTACTACAGTAGGCAGAACAAACTTGTAGGACAGTGATGAATTATGTTAGTTGTTTTCTGAGGGAGAAAAAATTATATAGAGGTAAGAGAATAGAGAAAAAGACATGTTTTGGTATTAGTCTGTCACTGTAATCAGTTGTAAAGCTTGGGCAGGAAGTCTCCATAGTTCGAACCACAGACTGATTGTTTACCCTGGCATATAAGTATCCTGCTTGGCTGCTTCAAATCAAGGTTAGAAGCCTAATTCAAATGATTATCAGCAATTATCTAACAAGTATGTGGCAAGAAACCATGTGTTTCCAACAAGATTGCACATGCCGACACATAGCTACTTTTAGCCCTCGCCAGTGAGATATAGAATAGTTATGTTCAACACCCTTGCTTGACAACATCAGTTCGGTATTTTTCTTATATCACGCATTAGACTTGCTATTCAAAAATAATGCCAACTCATTATTTGTTATTTAAGTCCAATGCTACCAACAAAAATTAGAAGCACTAAACTGGGGGAGAACCACGGTGGTACCACTCTCAAATGATGCACTCATGCGTCCTCTTAAAAGTTCAATCTAGTTTAAGACTTTCCCTCTTTTACATTAAAGAGTAAAGACCTACGTTATTTGAGTATTCAATGGAAAAAGCAGAAGTAAATCTTTTATTAATTTGGGTAAGGATAACTTCAGTTCGGCCCCGCGGCCTTATTTATAAAGCCACCAGGGGAGGGATAACTTACTTCCCACTTGGAGGTGTTATTTGTAAAAGCTTTCAGGCCAAGGACTTTAGCTAAACCCATGACGTTATGTACGTAGGCTTCATAGATAAAACCTTAGGACTATGGGTTCGGATTTTACCTCTTATGATGTTAAAACTCCTCTAGAGTGTTGAAATGTAAATTCGAGTGAGGAATCAACCGTATCTCCACTACATGAAAGTATAACTCTTAAAAAGACTTGAGACTTAGTAAGCAGCACGCCAGCACGAACTGATTACTCCCCTATAACAGGGCATATGTCCTTTGGAGGGCCCCGGACACAGATAAGGAGTATGCAATTCCCTCTATTACAAACATATCTCTTATAGAGAGCCAAGCACATAATTCATTAAGTAGTGACTCGCTGACTCCCTATAGAGGATTTTGCAAATGAAGCTCCATTGGAGTGTTATCAAGGAGGGTTGACTTGTCCTCTTTCAGCCATACATCCTTTGCATCCTAGTCACCATTGTGGTGTCAACAAATAATTAGGGGTTAAAGCTCTTATGTTGGTTTCTTTCAATCGAGTGACAAGTTCGTGAGAGGCTTAATGATATAACCTAGTAATAGTATATCCCACCAATCAAAGACCAAGCACATAATTGAGAATGTCTTAAAGAAAGTCTTGTTCCTAGCAGCATAAAGCACCCCCGGAAGAGCAAAGTTATTTCTTGATTGCATGGAGACTTAATGATATAACCCACTAAATCCACAAAGTCTTATGCCTATCATACCATTCCATTGTGTTGGAGGGGGTTGATAGAATCATAGCACAAATCCATGGACCAACTAGCACTATAAATAGGTATGAAGTCCTTACTCCCTCTCTCACTGCTACGTACATATAGCACTCCCTCTCTCTAAATTGATGTTTCTAGTCAGTATTGACTTAATCATTGGATGTAGAGACCGAGTCTCTGCCCAAAGTCCACGTCAAATGAGTTTTTTTATGTTTGCAACGTACCCCATGCTCGAGAAGATGAAGGTCATGAACCCCTATCCAAAGCTCAATTTGGCCATAGAGCATTGTTGTTATCGAGATAATGTTTTTTAACAACATTTGAAACTTTTTTCTAGAAATGCTGAAATATATATTGACATGAAGTGGGAAGGCAGGCAGCTCAACACCAAAATTAAAGTACACCATGTTAATTATTTATAGTTTTCTTGAAGAAAAGAGTGTTTATAATCAAGGTTTTCTAGGTTTGTATTCAAGTGGCACTAAACAAATGTGTTGCAAGTTCAGTTTTTCTTGTTCTATATCTGGGTTTGTCTTCAAGCGGCACTAAACACTGTATATGTGTTCCATCTAAAGCCCTAGACAATTCTAGAACCACTTCCATCTTTGATCTGTAAAGTCTTCAACAATAGGTTCAGGTTTCTTAAGCAAATATGGATACAATCTTATCACCGCATGACAAACTCGAGTGATACGTCTACCAATTGTTTTTCTCGAATAATGAAAATGGCAAACAATGACTTGATTCTCAACATAATGGGCAATCAGCTGAAGGAAAATGGAAACTTGTTCATCAAAATTCATTAATCTACTTGCTTTTAACCGACCTAACCTTTTCACTTTCAAGCATGTCAAACAAATTTGTAAAATTCCTATTCATCCTAAGTTGAGATAAGTACACGGTGTCACTCTCGTAAGCATACCTATGCAATATTGGGTTGCGATCCAAATTTGATTATATACTCCGAATAAATGGTCTGCTTTTGTATTTGACTATCAAATTGCAAAGTGAAATATAAAACCATACAACTGTTACCATAACTTGGTTCGAATATGCAATACAAAATTGCCTTCTCCTCAGCCTATGTCTATGTGTTAAACTAAGTCGAAACATAACCTGTTAATCACAATCAATAAACAGAAAACAGCCCTCAAACATAACAATCATGCTAACAAATTCAAGAACAACCTTCTATAAACAAAAAAAGAAAGATAAACAGAAAAAAATGAGATGATTTCTATCTATGAAATGTGATTCTAACAAAAAAGAAGACATGAACACATGAATAAGAAGAAGCAAATGACATGTGATTCTAAAAAAATGCAGATCTTGAACACATGAATAAGAAGAGACGTGTAAAGATTCAAGTATGAGCATAACATAAAAATTTCAAGAATGAGCAGACCTCGATCAAGAGCAGAAGCAGAAACATGAAAATAAATACAGATTAGGTATGGCTTCGAGCAGAAACATATAAAAATTCAATTAAGAGCAGAGGCAGAAACATAAAAAATAAATGCGATGAAGATGATATGAATCCTTCGATTTACAACACATGAAGAAAAGATGATGGCTTCTAATAACATATACCTTCTATTATAAGACCTAATCGGCGGATTAACAACAGATGAAGATCAGATCATGGCCCTAATCGGAAAAAAAAACCCTAATCGAAGAATACATACCTTCTAAGAGCAGACGAGCTGATGACTTCGATCGATGAATGCAGATTGGTTAACGATCGATGAGGGAAAGAATGCAGATCTGCTTCGATGGTGAAAGAATGCAGAGGGTGGAACGATTGTCTACAAGAGGATTAAAAAGGTTACATCAGTTTTGACGTTTTGTAACATTCGGAAAGAAGCCATAAAATACTGTTTTATATATACAATATAACAAGTTATTAAATTAAACTATCTTTTTATTTATATTTATATATACGGATTAAATACTATATGAATTAGTTTAAAAAATAATAAATATTAAATATTAATAAAAGATAGTAAATAGTTATAAAACATTAAAACGTTAATGAAATGAGAATTAAAAAATATAACGACAGATGACGTCAATACTTAAACCAGCGGTGAAAACGTTGACAAGAAAGGGATTTCAGATGTGATGGAAGAAATGTGATATAATGATACAAAGAGGCAACAAGGTTATTGGTTATAACAAGGTATATCAAGCCCACGTGTTACGTCGGGTAATATTTAAATAATCTTATTCTTAGTAGTTTAATTTACATATAATACTATATATAAGATGGTTGTTCAAAGTTAGTATATGTATACAGTATTTAGTTTAACATGTATCTAGCGCATTTGATGATTACATTATATACACAAGGTTACATGACCTAGTAATGTTATGAGATCAAATGTAACTTATATAAACTAAAAGGGTAAAAAGTAAAAAATTATAAAAACTGGAATTAAATAAATGAAATGAGATAAAGAGGACCTGAACCTTTAACCTCAAAGAGGAAGAGACACCTTAATACATTGATACCGCTAAGTCATATACAATTTGATTTGTAAATAACAGTAAATAATTTTACAAGATCTAATGTAACTTAGAGAACTACATGTTAACCCTAATCTCCCTCTCTCTCTAGGTTTCGACTCGATGGGCGAAAACCACAAAACCAAATCGGTTTTGTGGTTTATGAAACATATGTACACACATACATACTTGTAGTGTTTTCTTGTGCGGTCTAGCAACACCATTTGTGGTGGTGCAGTAGTGGTGTAAATCATGTTAGGAAGTTTTGAAGTTGAAACACATAAATGTATCATCTTTATTTTTCTGATGAATAGATTGGATCATTGGTGGGGTTCTTATAATAAATTAATGATTTTTATTCCGATGTGCATGTTAATTAATTGTTTTTAACCCTTAAAAACCCAACAGCAAGTCTGCTCACTAGCCCTAGCTAGGAAGTCTAACACGTCAATCTAACATGGTGAGAGAGCATAAAGCTTCCACCATTCATCATTTCATAGTCTAACCAAAGTTAGCTCCTCCTTGAGGTCCAGTCGTTGGCTAAATACCTTATTATGGGAGTCGTTGGTTACACCCCTTTGAAGAACAGAGGGACTTAGGAACCTACATGTTCCTCGCCGTCTGTCATAGTCCGGACTTTTAAATACATACAAGTACACATCCACCATTAATCCGTGAGTTCGAGCATATCATCATGTTCATGACTAATTCAAATTAACATATAAACATATCATATCCATTTCACATGGATTCATGTGACTATAAACAATGTTCCATTGTAATACCCGTTTCCTAATTTGTAATTACATAATACTATTGGTGTATCGAATTAATATAATATAAGAGATTTTCTTTTATTTGAAAATAGTGTTAATGGTGACCTTTTTAAGCAATTAAGGAGTGTTTGGACATGAGGCTTGCATTAAGAAGGTATAAATACCAAGGTTAGGGCACAAAGCCCTAGGTGCATTACTATATCTGCATTTTAAGTGTGAGTTGAGGTGTTATGTGTGTGTGTGTTTTATCACTGCCGAAGAGAAGAAGATTCAAATCACCATTGTTTTTGCATCAAATCATCAAGGAATCATCACATAATGATCCTTAATCCTTCGTGATTAGTTTAGTATAGATTTTACTACCTTTAATTAGGTTCATATTGGGTTTTAACACTGTTCGATGGGAATAGTTGGAAATGAGAACAAAAATGGGATTAAACAATGTTTTATCTAATGAAAATGAAATTAATGATAAGGGATTTGTTAAAATGATGCTAGGATTCCATTAAGACAAGAATGAGAGAAAATGATTGAGTTTTAATTAATAATTTTTTTTAAAAAGTGGTAAAATGACCTAAGTTCCCCTGATTTAACTAACCAAACAAGTGGCCAACCTTAAAAAGGTCATTTATCGTCATAAAATGGATCATAAATGACTATCCTTTCCACTTTTAAATTTAAAGGACTAAAGTGGTAGAATTACGATAGTTAAAAGACCATTGAGACAATTAACTCTTAAAATTCATATGAAATATGGGATGTCTTTGAAAGCTAACAACATTTCTGCATAATGAATCTAGGACTTCAATCTCATGATGAGCGCACACACATGAATCGAAGCCAACAACATAAAAATGTTGGAAATCAAAGAAACAAACACAAGATAAACAACTAAAAGATCCTTTATTTCTGTAAGAATTTTCACACTAAAATCTTTACATGTCGATACATATATATAGAGGTGAAATGGCGGTTTTTCCGGTGGCGGTTACTGACGGCCACGTCAGTTGACGGCGGCGGTTGGCCGTTAAGTCGGTTACCGGCGGCGGTGGTGTGGTGGTAACATCATCCTACTAAATACATAATACAAATA
>JAUEJL010063275.1:0-17958 GCA_032274825.1 Drosophyllum lusitanicum | reverse complement strand
TTAGCATATTTTTACATAAACTGATTCAAACAACACATGTTTGAATTCTTTCTAAGTCATACTGAATGTAGGGTTTGATTATCATCAAATTCTATGTTTTAGGATAGGCAGAGTTGATTATTAGGGTAAAGTGATTATTTCCCCAACACAACCTAATTGAAGAATTTTTTTTTTATACACATCAATTTATGAGGAGTTTTTATTTTTCAGAAAATTCGAAAAAACATTGAAAAATCAAAAACCTTAGAAAATATTCAAAATCCAAATAGATTTTATTTTTAAATTTTTTTCTTATCCCTTGCTTGTTTTCTTGTTGATTTTTTTTAAGATCTCCTTTCATTTCTTGATTCCATCTTGTAAATCATTCTGAAATCCTTCCTTTGTACACATCATTCTGATTCATTCTCAAAAATATTCATCCTGTGCTTACCTGAGATAATCAATCTTCCATTTTGATTGATTATTTGTATTCCAATGATAGAATTGCACCATGAGTGAAGGAGTGTAGTTAGTTTATACTCCTATGGTCAATGCAGAACTGGAAGGACCTGCCCTAGGAGTTCACCTTATTTTAGATGAGATTGTCAAGGTTTACTAAGTCAAAATAGGTGAGCAGAAACAGTTATCACGGGATACTGATTGGTGTGCAGAGGTAAAATGAAAAAAAAGAGGGATGGAACAGGAGATGGGGGTGCTTATGATCAACAAAAATCTTTCACATTCATAATCTTTTGCCAGACAAATCATTCAGATTTATGTGATTCATAAATTTCATGATCGTTCATTCTTTGTTTCAAATCTTTCTGAACAATCATTTTTCAACATGTTCTTTCTTGAATATCATTTGCGTTGAAAATCACAACGATTGCTCACATCGATTAAACAAGTGTCCAAGTGTATCTAAACCAGATACATTTACATTATTTTGGAAAGAGAGTTTGAGGGAGAAGTTGAAAAATATTCAAAGAGCTGAGGGTGAGACAGGATCAAAAGAAAAGAAAGATCCCTACCATACTGTATTGTAAATTTGGGTATCCACATCTGCTACTGGATCTCATTTGTTGAGATTTGGTATTGAAGTAGACATCATCGACCCAGTGATGCAGTGCACTAACCCCATCCAGCTATTCAATTATCTCTTAAAAGATAATTGTTTCAACTTAACACGGAGAATTAGCATATCTCTATTCACATCTCACTCCTAGATTGTTGACATTGAAACAAGCAGGATAGCTACTCTAGTTCCCGACCTCTTTCAATGCACTAATTGAGTCTAGAGCTCATTTGCAAGATTAATTTCATTTCATAGGAGACATTGGGGAAATATCACAAGTATCAAGTCTTCGGGACTGATACCGGAATATCTTGGAGTGATATATTATGTGATATTCACAATGATTAGATGGAAATCCTACCAAAATTAATGCTATGCCAATTCTGTATTTAGGTCACATAGTTTTTTACTTGTGCAAATGAGCAATCTATGTGATCTCGGAGTTACTTTCCCTTTTAAGACCTTCAATTCTACAAATGTTTTAGCTAATCTTCATGCAGAGAAATTTCATATGCATGATGTTCATGAACAAATCATGATCATCATGAGGGGGAGATAATTTTACAGATAATTTTTCTTTAAAGGAAGACAGTATCACATGATGGGGAAATGATTTCAGTTGATTTTATGCTAATCAAGTGGGATAAGATTCAAGTATTGAGGGGGAGTTAAAAAGAAAAGTTGAGTGTCAATGTGTTCACTATCTGAAAAGTCAAGGGGGAGTAAAGAAAAAGAAAAGAAGAAAAGGAAAGAAAAAGAACTTCTATGGAAAATTGACAGAAGAGATCAAGAGCTACATTCTAGGGGGAGAAAACAAAAGATTCTTTCCAAAGCAAAGCTTATATGATTTTCAAAGAGCTCAAGATTAGAATAAAAAGCTGAAAACCACTATATGTTAAACTGTTCATAAAACCAAAGGTTTCTCACCTTAGGTTACTAGTGCGAGATAGAAGACAGAAGAAAAAGGATGTTACTGTGTACTTTCAAGATCAAGTTCTCATTAAGACATTGAAGTAAAGACTATTCTCAAAATTGAATAGTTTATATGTCAAGATGAGAATACATTCTGAAGACATAAAGAAAAAGACTGAAGATTCAAAAGAAATCATTCAAGTCTGAATCCCATAAAGCTTCAACAGAATGCAGGCAGAAAAAGAATATCTGCATAATCCAAAAGAAAAGATTGTTAGATTCATCAAATGCTTAAAAATGCAACAAATTTTATTTCTATACAAAAGGGGAGATTGTTAGGTTCAAAAATATTGTATAGAAATATAAGTTTACATTGTGGGTGAGCAAACTTTAGGGGCCATCACGAAATATACTCTTAGGAGTATATATAGGGATATGACACTGTGTGTCATGCATGAATTGCCATTCTTATAGTAATAAACTATGTGTTTTCATGGTGTAATGACATTCTCTCTACATGTTCATAGTTCTACATTGCAATTCTTCTTATACTTGAGTTGATTTCGGGACAAACAAGTGGTCAAATGAAGTTTTTGGTTAAAGGTCAATGTTAAGATTGTGTTCACAATTGGTTTTCAACCATAATAATCAAGAAATCAGTTAGTTTTGAGTTGAATTGCTCAAAAACATGAAATCAATGGAGAAAAATTGTTGGTGTTTTATGAAGGTTGAAGAACAACTGAATTCAGTTGTCACTTAAAGTAAACCGACTTTCTTACTTAGAAATTTTTTTAATCTCAGTCAAAGCATGTCAGTTGCATCACTTCAAATTTTTAAAAGATTCAACTGACTTTTGTTACATCTGAATTCGGTTGAAGTGAAACACATGAATCCGGTCACACACTTCAAAATTTTCAAAGACGCACCCAAATTCGGTCACTTTCGAATTCAGTTGAAACTTAAATCTGGCTATGACATTTCAAAATTCACCAATTTCAAACTCACCCAAATCCGGTTGAAGTGTTCACCCGAAATCGGTTAACACTTGAAATTTTTTTTAACAAAAACATTTTTCTTAACCGATTTCTACTGTGTGTGTGTTCAAAAATTTTAAAACTTTTTGAACTTCGGTCAATGTTTAGGGATATGAATTCGTTTCCATACTTGAAAATTTTTCCAACCAAAATTCGGTCCAACTGAATTCGGTCATTTCAACCGAATTCTATCCAACACTTGCAAAATTGTCAAAATTTTCAATTTCTCAAATGTTAACCTATTTGCTATGTTTGATATTTACAGATCTCTAGAGCAACTTCATCCAACCCTAACCCATCTGATTCTTAGCAAACTATTTCTTCAACCACCCTGATGAACCCAAACACTTATCTGCCATATATTTCAACAACTTTGTTTTGATGCTGAGAATACCCGAACCCCATTCCCAATTATAGAAAAAATCATCATTGCTCATCTCTTAAACCACTTCTTCACGTATAATTCCGATGAGTCTAATTTTCATGTTCCTGAGTTATACCTACAAGGCTACAACAATTCTGGGATACAATGACTTAATCCACAGCCGATGACATAACACAATGCCTGTCCATAACAGTTGATCAAATTACCATTGAACTTACCTATGACCACATCAGAAGGATCCTGAAATTGCCAAACCTAACAGATATCCATCCAAAGCCACCAATGATCCTAGAACATCAGGCTCAGACATGTTCGTTCTAATCCGCCAACTAGGCTATAATGGAGAGATGAGGAAAGTCTCAGATTTTATAAGAAATTGCTTTGTCTCGTTATGGCAAACACTTTACGCTATAATCAATCTTTATGTCACTGGTACTCATGCCAAGATGGACACGGGAACTAACTACTCCCTTCAATTGTTTGTCGATATAGCTCATCACCTGCACCTTGACTATGCACTACTATTCTAGACTGTTCTGGTAAACTTGGTGAATGAAAAACAGTATCCAAATAACACAAATGCTTTGTCCCTTATATGCGCTTTCTGTCAATGATATTGGAGCTAATAGTGGCTAAGACAGATAAAATTTCAAAAAGGGCAGATCAGGCCATGTTCAAAATGCAACAAATTCATTCTATGGCTAATTTTCTAGGGATCGACACTATAGTTATTCCTATTGTATTGGTGAGGAGGATGGATCAGGAAAGAGAGATGGTTCAATAATATATAAGAGAGAATATAATAACCCCTATGGAATGGCAAGCACCTGCTGATCTTACCCCGGGGGACATAGGAGTCACTTAGGGTCAATTTAGGGGTATAGAGGGTGAGGAGCAAGGGGATGCTTCTGGCAATAGAGAGCCTGAGAGAGAAAATGTTGAAAGGGGTGATGAAGTTGGTGAAGGTGTAGTGATCCAAGAGGGAGCTGGGGAGTTTGATCCACCCCTTAAGATAGTTGGAACATCCTGTTCAAGCTCAACTGCAAAATCTAATAATGATTCTAGAACTCCATCTGCATAATCTGTGTTTATTGAAAAAGAGGTTGAAAAGGAACCAACACCACAAACTAAAAATGTGATACAAAATCTACCTGATTTTGGTCCAGTGTTTGGTGATTTGGAAATGACTTTTGAAATGGACGACGAGGATGGTCCTTCTGAACGCCCAATTCTAGCTATTGTAGCACCCGAACACATAGCTCAACTATTAGTTATCTCCACATTAACTTCTGAAACTTTTGACTTTGAAAAGGGCGATGCATAAACGTTACAACAACTTTATAATGAGGCCATTGTATTTGCAGCCACGAATATTGCTAAATCTGATCTGGCCAAATTTGTTGATGATGATTTGGAAGGAAACGTATAGGAAGATAGTGAAAAGACTGAGAGTGAAAGTGCAGTGAAAAAAGAGAAAGATGAGAGTGAGGGACCCCTTGCTATTTTAAGTCGGGTAGCCACATCTACTACTATTGTTTCAGTCTAGTATTGAAACAGACACTATTAACCCAACAATGCAAGCACATATCCCTTCTATCCACTCAGCTTTCTCTCAAAAGACTATTATTTCATTGCATGGAGAATTCACACATACATTACCGGCTGCTCATTCGGAGTTTGCTATTATTGAAATCAGTAGACCCTATCTCTAATCTACATCTATCTTTCCTTCACAATCGAGTCTAGTTCAACTTGCTCAAAGTATATCTCATTTGACTAGGACACGGTTTGAAACTTCTACACATCTTTGTGATGTTGCCGGAACATCCGTAGTGGCACCTTATGTAGGTCAACGACGAGGATCGGGTGGAAGTCCTACCAATGCTACCATTTTACCAACACTGAACGTAGGCCACACAGTTGCTTCAACTAGTGTGCAAACGGGTAATCTAAGTGATCCCAGTGTTACAACCGAGCTCAAAAGATATATTGATATGAAATTTTCCAACCTTCAAAGCAACCTCACACAAGAGATAGCAGCCAAATCTTCCCACTTTGAATCCAAACTCAATGAAATAGCTTCTACTTTACAATCCATAAAAGATAAACCCGTTGCTGAGAAGGATTATAACATTGATGAACTCCAAAATCTTCTGCTTGCCAAACTGACAACCTTACACACCATAACCAACAACAGCAAGATCTAATTTCCGCCCTTATTACTCAACAAGCACAAACAACCAGCCTAAACACTTGCAAAGATGATATCCTTACAGATGTGACCAAATTGACCGAATCTGTTACAACCACCTTATTTGCATTTAGGAAACAAATTTATGTCCTAGAAACCACCTGCAAAGTCCAATCTAAAACCCTTAAGCGTAAGCATGACAATCGCAATGATCAGGATAGTCCTGAGGGGGAGAAAAGGTTATGGTACATGGGAGGATGCCCAATCTTGCAAAGGTCTGTGATGTACCACAAATTGAGTTTCCGAATGGTGGTAGTCAAATGGAAGAAGGGGAAATCAGGGAGGATCTTGATGTTTCTAGATCTGGGGTTGAAAAGCCTTTGATGCCATTGATGGAGGAAGAGGATGAGAGGTTTGTGAAACAAAAGCTTGATAATGTCTTACTTCAAAGTGTTGATTCAAACAAGTATCAAATCAACAGGATGATTTTTTTGAACTCTGGTTGATGGATGATATTCTTCTTGAATGGTTGAATTAAGATTTGTATCATTTTATCTGGCTGATCATTTGCACTTCTTCAAATTCAAAATCTGTACCATTCTCTTGTGAATCATCATTTGAAGCTTCATTTGCATCAACTGAAAAGGCATCATATGTGGTAATAGTTTTTTTAGTACTTGATGTTGGACTGAGGTCTAGTGGATCAATTGATAGAGATGGAATGTAGACAGAGTCTTGCTAACTTTCTTTTTCCTTGTTTGTAAGACTTGATTCACCTACACGTGCATTTAACTCATACCCAACACTCAAACATTTGGTTAGTTCATCAATATTAAACAACCAAGTTGGACCTATTCCAGGTACATTAAAAGTATGTTCATTAAAAGTCACATTTGCACTTTCCTCAATGATCTTGGTTTCCCTGTTGTATACTCTGTAAGCTTTACTTTGTGTTGAGTATCCTACAAAGAAACCTTTATTCACTATGTTGTCAAACTTTCCCACGTAATCTCTAGTATTCAAGATAGTTCAAGGACAAGGAAATGGTTTTAAAAAAAAACTTATGAGTGGCTTTCTCTTGTGAAAGAGTTCATATGGTGTCTTTGCCTAATTCTTAACCACTAGAATCATGTTTTGCACATAGCAAGCAATGTTGATTGCCTCTGCCTAGAAAGTTATTGCTAGTTTAGAATCTGCTATTATAGCTCTAACATCCTTAATTAGTGTCATGTTCCTTCTTTCAGCCACACCATTCTGTTGATAGGTTCTAGCTGCACTAAACTGTCTTTTAATTCCCTTTTCTTCATAAAACTATTCATCTCACTAATTTTGAATGTTCCATTGTCACACCTTATCACTTTCACTCTTAAATTGGTTTGGTTTTCTACCCTGATTAGGAATGATTTAAGCATTTCACTAGTTTCATCCTTAGTCCTGAGAAAGAAAACCATGTAAATCTTGTGAAATCATTAGTGATAACCAAAAAGTATGATTTTTTACCAATACTCATCACATTTGTAGGACCAAATAGATCCATATGCAATAAGTGAAGTGCAGAGCAAATCAAATTTACCTCTTTTGACTTATCAGAGGATTTGTGTTTCTTTCCTTTTAGACAAGCTACACAGTTAACAGCACATGAAAACTCCTTTTGTGATAAACCTCTTACAAGATTTTTCTTTACCAGTTCATTCATTGTTTTAACATTCACATGACACATCCTTTTGTGCCAAATAGAAGATTCATCTACTGAGGTTTTTGAGATAAAACAATGTACTTCTATATTGGGAGAAGCAATTTCCATATCTAAACAATAAACATTCTCATTTCTAGGAGTTCTTAGTAGTATTTAACTTTCATCAACTACTTTGAATCCAGGAGCAAGAATGATACACGCAGTGTCTGTGAATAAAACGCTATTTTTCTTGTCACACACTTGTGACACCTTAACATATTGTATTTCAGTTGCTCGACATAGAACACATCATGAAAGTTGATTTTACCATTACTTTCCATTCGTTTTCAAGTGCTCTTACCTCCTTTTGTATCCCCACCAAAAGGCACATGCCCTCCATCATACTTATTAAAGTCTTGAAGATTGGATATGTCTCCTGTAATGTGCTTAGAGCAGCCACTGTCAACATGCCAAATGTTTCTTTTCTGCACCTTAGGCATGCCCTGAACATGAAAGAAAAAGTTTTCTTTTGGGAACCTAAGCCAAAGTGGTCTTGGGTTTTCCCTGAGCATCAACATAACTAACTTAATTTCTGCACCTTAGGTTTAGTTTTGATATTTGATACACTACTAGTACTAATAGCATTACCAATACTAACAGAAACTGTCATTGATTCACTTTTATGAGTAATAGTAACTGGACTGGATTGTGATTTCAAAGATGTTTTTCCAGTTTCATTTACTTTTACCAATTTCTTTTTCTCAAAATCAATCCTTTTTAGTGGGACATTCCTTGCTTTTCTTCTGAAATATTGTTATGGAACCATAACATCAGTAACCAGCCTTGATGTTGTTGGTTTGTTAAACCTAGATAATGTTGTTGGTATACTTCTAGAGTACTTAACACCACTTTCTCTATTCAATGACCTTGACTTCCTTCTTCCATTCATGTTTTCAGTTCTCATTGTATCATGATTTTCATATTTGCATTTTATTAATTTATTAACAGGATTAATAAAACATGCCTTGGCAAGAAGATTAGTTTTTCCATAATTGAAACATGGTTTCTATTTTAAAGCTTTAAAGTTTATACCATAATTCTATGACATTTGTTGATTTCAATTTCTTCGGTTTCCCCTAACATTTGAGTTATGATGAGTGCAAAAAGAATAGTGAGTTGACTTAACTACTTGTTCTAGTTTCTTACCATTTCTCTTATTACCTACTTCTACTGATTTTGCAAAGAAATTACCTCCAAGTTCATTGGTAGTTATGTAATTTTCAAGGGAAATGTTTTCCTGTTTCACTACTTTACCCATGTCACTTTCAGATACCTCAATCTCTCAATCTCTCAATCCTCAACTTCAACCTTTGAAGATGCATTAACACTAGGATCAACCTTAGTTGCTTCTACATGAATTTGCTCATTTGTATGCCTAGCAACAACATCTTTTTTTGTGGGAGAAATATAATTTTGATTGTAAGGAGGTGGGAAATTTTTGTAACCAATCCCAGTTTTGATTTTATCATGAATTTTGGACTTTATCAGATTGTCAACAGATGTTGATGCATATTTTAGTTTTTCTACATCTAGCTTAACTAGCTCGGTTTCTTTCTTTGCTTCCTCAAGTTGTTTCATTGCTTTTTCTAACTTTAAGGTAAGCTCCTCCTTTTCCCATCTAGCATATGCAAGATCATCTTGTTATTTTCATTCATTCATAATGTATGTCTTTACTTGTTCCTCAAAGCTGCATATGATTAAACTAGTTTTTCTTCTTCTTTCTTTCCACTTTATAAGAGTTTCATAGATTACTTTATTATGTTCCCAATATTTTCTAACAATATTAATGCACTCTAAGGAACATAGTTTAGATTTTAACTCTTCAGGAAGATCAGCATGCTTTGAAGTTGTATCTGCCATCAATGCTTAATTTTGCATACTATATTCAGCATGTTCACTCCAGTAAAATCCCATATCACCTTGTGAAACGATTGTTGTGGAAGAGCTTCCTTGAGTATTTCTAGTGTAAGTTGTATCCATGTAGTTCTCTTGCCTTCTGTCACTTCTACACTCCCTAGCAAAGTGACCTATCTTTTGACACTTGTAACATTCCACTTTGCTTTATCAAATCCAGTATTATCCTCTCTCTTAAACGCAAAGTTCTTTCTTCCAGTCTTTTGAATGAACCTCTTAGCTCTCAAAGTCAGCATTTCCATTTGCCATTTGATATCCATCTCTTCTAATTCATTAATGGATTTGTTCCAAATCATCATTTGTCAGTGAAGAGTTCACATCAACTTCTAAAACAGTATCACTTGAGTTTTCAGGCTTAGAAGATTGATTTGACATCCTGGTATCTTTTGCAACATTAGTAGCATCATTGACACCTCCAACAGAAGATACAAATGCTGCATTTTGAAAAAAACTTGAGAGTTTCCTCTTTGCTTCAACCTCAGCTTCAAAAACTCAAAGATCATTGTAGAGATCATCCAGTTCTTTGCCTTCCAATTCATCACATTGTTTAAAAGTCACAGTGCACATTATCCATTCCTAAACAAGAGATCTTAAAACTTTTCTATTCACATCATCCCGATCAATTCTAACCCCTGTAGTTTCTAATTCACCAATAAGTTTATTGAATCTATCAAAGGTTTGAGTCATAGATTCTTCCTTACTTGCCTTAAAATTTTCATATTGCTACTTTAGAATAGACCTTTGATTTCTTTTGGTGCTTTTTGAACCTGCAAATCTTTTTTCTAGAGCTTCCCCTAATTCCTTAGCATCAGTACATCTACGAAACTAATGTTGATATTCATTTGGAATCCCTAATAGAATAGTGCTCTAGGCTTTCATCTCACTTTGTCTTTCCTTTCTTTCAAGGTCATTTGATGGAGGAGGTCTCTTTCTCTAGTTTCCATCTTCACCTACTTCAATTATACCTTTTGGACCATTTTCAATGATATCCCACATAGTATAATAAGTAAGCAAAATATATTTCTTGATTCTAAGCTCTTGAATGAATTCCATGCATGTCAACACCCGAGAGAAACGAAAGCAACAAGTACCAAAACAACGACTTTTCCGGGTATCAAAAACATCATGCATGTACTCCCCAAGTGGTGATCGGGACTACAAATCATATAGTAACTGAAAACAAAAGAGAGGGAGGAGAAATATACCATGCAAAGTGGTTGGAACAAGATATCTTCGGGTAGGATGAAGAGAACCCGAAACCGAGCTCCTCTATCGGTTGTCCACACCAAGTTTCCAAGATTCCACCTTGCTAATAGCCCTCATAGTTGATCCTCAACCTTGATCTCGAGTTCTTGGGACAGCACCACCACACGTATCTTGCCTTCACACTTGACACATTAACTTAACTCTCTAACGAAGTTCAAGTATCCTTGTATGCGTATTCTATCATCAATATTGCAAGAGTATTTGAGAAAAGTGAGAGAGCCCCTTAAATAGATCTGGAGGGAGCTCAAGAGGCTCCAAGGTCAGCCACCAAGCCAAGCCCCCATTGGACCAAACAAAATGTCCAATAAAATCAAAGTGTCACTTAGACTTCTGCCTTCACGGGCTCTCACGGACCGTGAAGCCCTCATGAAGGCATCTCCCCCATGACTAGTTGTCTTTGTGGTGAAGCCTCGTGGAGGGTTTCTCTTCACGGCCAGTGAAGGCCCGTGAAGATCGTCAGAAACCCTAATTTCATATTTCTCATGTTTGGGTTGTGCTGTCGGAATCTACCCTTGCGTGTGACCCAATAGGCCCGTACCTCATTAGCAGTGATGCTAGTGTTCATGTATCAGTGGGCATACTTCAACAACCTCCCACTTGCACATGATACAGCGTCACTAACACCACAGACAAGCAGTGGCTCTAGCAAAGCATCTTTGCTCCTAAGTCGGTACGAGTTATGTCATCCTCGACAAATCCTGGTAGCCTTGAAAGGCTAAAAGGTCCTATAGATAAGTGATCATAAACATCCTTTTGTTCTCGATATCCATGTGAACATGAGACATGGATAAATGTCAATCTCCAGATCGTTCACGATTATGTTTCTCGATTCTAGATTGGTGGTGACCAAAATAACAAGTTGCAACTGATCTAAAATCATTGCAGCTTGAGCACGGCCATGCATATTTGGTGTCAGCTCCCAATCATCGAGGGGCCAGGGATATCTCTCTAAATAGAGGAACAAATCCTTTTCACTACATAGTCCTGCCACATGCTTCATACTTTATTTGAAATCTCCCTTTATAGTAGCCAGTTACGAACTACGTTTGAAAGCAATCAAAATAAAGTAGACCCGTGCCTTGGATATAGATGTATCTCTGGTCTAAGGATGAAATGATATTATCATCCCGAGTCACTTACGACCATAATCCATGAAGTGAATTCAAGTGTAGGTCTTCCAGTCACTTGAAACTCATTTAAAGCACAGGTTAGTCTTGCGTCTCATGCATTCAATCCTTGATTAATGCATGACCAAACCCTAACCTCAGTCTTATTTCAAACTTCCTTCCCTTGAAGAATGACTGACTGTGGAAATCTAGAATGCCTAACCACTCACGGAAGTGGTTAAACATGCTAAGATGGAACACAGTAAAGAAATGAAAGTAACTGCACCTCATGTATATATAGTCTCTACTATATATCGAAAATAATCAAAAGTTATAGTATTGCTTGCAGTTCCCAAAGCTTACATAAATTAATCAACTATTAAAACAATATTCAAGCCAAGTCACTTGTATTAAGGAATGCAAGTCGACCTAGAATGACAATCATCACTAGTTTATGATAACGGCTTAACTAGTGGATTTACAAAGCAACATCCACTTGTATTATTGTTATCTTCATAACTCTCTTTTGACCAAACCACTTTTCAAAGTGTCCGTCAGTGATACTTGAGAACTTATTCTAACTAATAACCAACACCACAAAGTAGGATCATAAACTTCGATCAAGATCGATAGTTATCCTTATAAAAACCAACATTAGAGTAAATACTTACTCCAAGACTTATTCTTGTCGTCAAACATCAAGAACATATCTAAGTATTTCTTGAAATTCAAAATTTCCAACTTTTTATCTCCTAAGTGTCGTCATGGAGCAATAATTTCTGAATTAGGTTTATAGTCCACGTAATACCGGGACATTATCTTCAATAGATACATACTTCTAGGAATACAACAAAACTCCCACTAGCCCTGACATATGTATAGTCTCATCTATGCTTGTAGACTTAATTTCGATACTAAGGATATCGAAGACCCTAAGAGCTATAAGCACTTCCTCAAAATATTGTTCAATGAAGGAACACGGTCTTGTATATCCGTGTGCTATTTCTCATTGCCATAAGAAGGTAACAATAGCCACTAGTATCAAATAATCTTCAACATAGCTACTAGGAAAGGTTTCCATATATCCATCATTCAAGCACCAAGCATTTAGCTCTTGACTATCAACTAAACCGTGAACGTTTTCTACAGGCTCCATGTGTGTTTTACATATAGATAATATGCTAACAAAGGCTTTGGAGCAACGTCAATTCACACGTTTTTGTTCCAAGATTATAGTCGCTGATGTATCCTCTATCTTGAGGGGGAGTGTCAAGAATAAGTCTAACTCCTTATTAGATTAATCCTTTATTGCATTTAAATCAGTTGTAACTATAATCTAGTGTACCTCATATTATTCTACAACGATCCCTATACATATCTACAACAATCAAGATCAACAAACAAGTTCTTCACATAAAAGATCAAAGGCTCTATAGTAATATCATACCGCTAAAATTGTTAATCGACGACAAACATTGTTTTAGGGGAAATTGTTCATTATGACATAGTTTAGAAGGATTAAATTTACTCTCTACGGCCAACCCAAAAGAGTGTAACATGATACCATTTGTATATTGTTCACAGGTACCTTTTACTTTCTTATATATTCCTGCAATTTATAAATATTTTATAATTAATTTCATATGTTATATATAAGGATTGATTCTAAGACGACTTCCAAAAAGGTCATATTCCCAAAACCATGGTCGTCTAATATTTTAAATAAACATATGTAAATGTACTTTATGTCATTCATAAGTTTATTAATTTAATGTAAAGATGCTTTGTGTAATCTATTTGATAATTTAAGAGTGAATATAGACAACATGTTGGATGACCATGGTTTTGATTGACCCTACTCTTTCGAATCTTTCTTGACTATGAAAAGTTAGTTTGAATAAATTATGATTTCATAATTATATTGTAAAGCGATTAACGTAAGAGGTTGGAATGAGAATGGATATTTATGTGGAAATAAGAAACTTAATCCTGACTCTTCATTTGATTTGATCGGATCGTCTATTTTAGGTCACCATTTTATTCATTACTCAACCATGAATTGCGACTGACATAAATTACAACAGATGAATTGCGATCATTGGATCTATTAGATCAACATATAATTAATGTCTAAGACTTGTTCTCCTATTTTTACCTAAATATTCATTCTCACAATAACCCTCCCTAGTAATCAACTATACAAGTTATAAATTATAGTCGCATGAAAAGTTTTTTGGACTTCGAATTGAAATTGTTAACATGAAAGGTGAAGATTTTATATTATAAACTTTAAAGATTAATTTTTTACACGCATAGAGAAACTATATGATATTCTAACTCTTAGAATTGTTAATAAATAATGCATTTTTTGGCATTAACATATATTTTTACTCAAACAATGTTTAAAGTCCAAAAGTATGCATCAAACTAAAAAATTCTAGAAGTTTTACGAAAAAGGTTTTAAAAAATTCTAGAACTTTTGAATTTATGCGAATCAAACTTATAGTTAATTTGTAATTATTGCACAAATAATCTTTAAAATATATGTTGGTCTAACGTATCAAGTATCAAAAACTATTGAAGCAATCAACTCAATAATATGAACTTGGTTTGTAGGTTTGTATGTAGAGAGAGACCCGAGAACAACAGTTAACGTGAAATATGAATGCTTAGTTGAATTAGGGTTAACTACAGACTATTTCTACATCAAAGGTATTTACAGAATATACCCTAAACTATGATTATTGTCATAATTAATAGCAAACTTCACTATAATATCTTGAACACAACTTAGGGACCTAACATAACTGCTAAAACTATCCCGTAAAAATAAAACCCTTAGTCGACCAGGCTACTCAATATATAAGAAAGAGATACCTCCTTGATCGAATTTTTTCTACCGATCATGTCCATTTTTTTTCATCCATAACGTTTGTAATAGGTTGTTGCTTAATGTTCAATAATTCCATTTACAAGTGGTTTTGTTTCTTCTTAATTAAATATCTTTACAGAATATTAAATTTAAATCATTAGGTACATATATACCAAATGGATTATATTCTTGGATACCGATTTTACAGTCTTCGATTTAAATTAGTATTGCATTTTTTAAAAATAATTCAAAAGGGTTACCACTTACATTGTTTTTTCTTAATATATGGTTATATCATCGAGATGCTGTCAATCACAATTCCAAATGTTACGAACCAAGAGTAGCAGCTTATTTCTACGATCTATGATTCTACACATATACACAAAAAAGAGCATCATCTTCTTCATTGTTGTACTTTTCAATTTTTTCAAATTGCATTCATCTCAAAAAAACCTTCAAGGGAACAATCTTCAAGTGAAAATAAAAACACTGTTCACCACATTTATAAAGAGAATAATTTTCATAACTCAAATGTATCAATTGCAAATGATGGAAGGACTCCACGAATGTCTTTAAGCGATGTATCTAATTGTACGTTTTATATTAATTTATAAATTTATTCCATATTCATATATTTGTTGTATATAATCAAAAATGTTTATACCCGTAGTGTCAAATAAATTGAATGTTTTATTATCTGTTTCATTTTACGTAAGTAGAAATGTTTAACTTTTATTCATATTCACTATTTAAATCAATATCGGTGGAAAATAAAAACATTGCTCGTGTGAGTCGTGACGTTCGCAATTTCAATATAAAATCGTATGATATTTTGTTGACTAAAGAACAAGAACTTTTACAACATTACATACGAATCAATTACAGCAACTCAGATTATAGTCTTGTTTTTTTTTCATAGTAACCAATTTATATCCATTTGTATACTAAATTCTAATCAATTCAATATTCGTCATCTGTTTCAACCGTATTTCATAATTCAACAGCTCCACAAAGCACATCAGACTTGGTTCATAGAACACCGATCATGCATACCAATAGTAGCACTATAAATGGTACATTTTATATTTCGGTTATTGTTACTATTAGAGGGAGTGAGATAGATGAGTAAGCCATTATGGAACGAGGCTCTCTATTGGAACAACTGTTACTAGATCCGCAGTGACCACCGGAACATATGAGCTCAGCATAAGTTGTGTAGCTTCAGTGGCTTTCTTGTCAGCGAGTGTGATAGAAGGAAATTGTACACTTCCTTTAAATAGGGAATGAGATGGATAGGCTTTAAATTTAGCACTTCCTTTAAGCAATCTCACAGCGATTTAGGCAGTTGTCCATCCACGCTTTGATGCGATGCTCCCGTTCATAGGTGTCCGTCACCTATAAATAGAGACCTACGTCTTTAGACTCATATACGGCCCTTCATACCACTTACTCACAGGTCTTCAATGACTTGAATGTGAGAGCACTTATCTCTAACGCTGTTTCTTATGTCTTAGCAGATATACAAAGATTAGCGAAGACCTTGAAGATTGGACTTGTAATAGCCCTTATTGTACACATTCCATTTTAGAAACAAAGAATTATAAAAGAAAATTATAAAGAATACGTAAAAAAATATTTTATTTACCATTGAATAATAGAAAAGAAAAAGAGGGGGGGGGGGAGGGGGGGAATGTTAGGAACGCGGGAGAGATGGCGCTTGGAATGATGTAATCAAGCCATCATAGGGCGAGGCGAAGTCCTTTATTAGTGCCGCCTTGCCATATCAACCCCTTAAGCGGGGCATGGATACCATCGTGTCTAAACTCTTAAGAAAAACGTTTAAAGAAGAGTGTGCGTAATGTGTACATGTTAATCAATCATTCATATTTCATAAACTACTCGTTCAAACCGGACACTTAGAGGAAAACTACAACAAACTACATCATAACCTAATATAAAAGAGGCAAAGAGATAATTTTCATTTAATAAATAAGTACATATCATGGTTCTAAAAAGCTCGTTTTGGTTCTATCGTTTCACTAAGTCTTAAGACTTGACCATGCCGTCAAGAAAAATTCCAAGGCTTAGGACTAGAGGTGCACAAATACCGGATAATACTATAACCGGATCGATTTTTTTGTGAACAGTAAAACCAGATATTTTAAAAACCGGTTCGGATAATATCTGGTTTTTAATCAAAAATACTATATCCTGTCTAACCGGTTCGGATAATACTATAACCGGTTATTTGAAAAACCGGTTAAAAAACCGATTTTTTTAGTATTTTTTTTAACTACATTTCCTATAATATATACTACAAAAGACATATATATAAAAATGGGCGGTTTTTTTTACCGGATTTTTAACCGGTAAAAAATTTGATCGACCCCAAATCCATGGAACCGGTTTACACTACCCGGTTATAAAAAAACCGATCCGGTTATAAAAAAACCGATCCGGTTATAAAAATCCGGTTTTCCAAAAAAAAGATTTCGGATATTTTTTTCGTTAAAATCGGATATTCGGTTTTTTTGTGCACCTCTATTTGTGGTCAACAAGTCCATTTTAGCCAACCCACATGTTTCAAGATTAAAAGTCCTGTGCAAAATCCCTCTAAACTTATTCCACTACTAAATTAATGTGTAAAAATTCTAAAATTTATCATACATATAATTGGTAAAAATAGTTTAAATGTAGCAATCTAGAAAAAAGTAAAAATTCTACGTTTATAAATGTTTAGATTTGGCTTTAAAAGTATTCGCTTGTAAATATGTATATGTAATAGTAAATAGAAAATTAGAAAAGTTTACATTGAAAAGCGAGGAATTTTTTTTTACTACAATTTTCATACTTTCAAGTGTAGAGATTTAATAGAACATCGTCACACCAAATATTTACACACTTGTATTTAGTTTTTCACAATTTTAAGTGTAATAATATTGCTAAAAAGTGTGGATAATGAATATTTTTTTTGTAGTGGTTAATGATACTGAAAAATATAAAACATGTTCAGTTGTTCAATTATACACTTAGAAAGGAATCCGAGACTTTGGCCTCGGATCCACCCTTCGGCGATTAAGTCAGTTCTTATTTATGTATCTATAAGATTATCACATCTAAGCAAGTACATATGTAGAGAAAGAGAGTATAGAAAGCGTGAGAGAAGTGTGAGGAGAGTTCGAAGGGTATTCCTCCTTTTACAAGGGATATTGGGCAACACCCATTGTGTATTTCAATGGTGTACTAGATATTACACTTTATTTATTTCATTATATACATCGGGTATTATATTAGGTCTGGGTAGGTATGAGATATGTCAATAAGTCTTCCAATCTTGTATGATGTAGTTTTGCACCCGATGCTTGTGTTTTAGCAAAAATATGCATAAATCATATTCTAAAAGTTATATGCATGTTTTTGCTTTGTCCTATGCAAATATGTGATTTATAGTTCCTCCATGGTGATATAAGCTTTACAACTTGTCACGGT
>JAUEJL010063264.1:0-17959 GCA_032274825.1 Drosophyllum lusitanicum | reverse complement strand
AAAATAGGAACCATCCAATAACTCAAGTTATAGGAGACTTAAATCAAAGACTCACTAGATCCCAAGCCCAAAACCTTGATACTTTATTTGCCTTTGTGTCACACATAGAACCCAAGAACATTAAAGAGACAATTAAAGATGAAAATTGGGTAACGGAATGACTCCCAGCCATACTTACAAAAGGTCCACCCGCTCTCACTACTCTCGTTAGGCAATGCACAAGTACACTGCTACGTTGTTCAAGTGAAGATAATAAGTTTGGGTCATCAACACCTCCCAGCAGCTATATGATGTGGTCCGGATGATGGGGATTGTATATCAAACATCAATCCATTACATAGATACTCTTGGTATCCTATACCATGTGACACCCCAATCATATAAGAAAACGTGCAACTCTTGTTGCCTAATGTTAGTAAAGTCAAATTTGAAGAAGCATGGATGACGAAGAAAATTCTAACATGAAAAAGGAAAGTTAGAGTTTCAAGGTAACAGGATAAGATAAATAATATTATTATATTGTCGATGGGAGGAATCTTTTCCAAAAAGAGCAAATACTCTACTTATACTCAAGTAAAGTGATACCACCTCTTGCCCATTTGTTTTATAATAATATTTATGTCTTTTCCAATTACCACATCATCGTGTTAAGGATCTTCCAAATTATCGACCAAGAACTTCTATAAATAGATATGCATTTACAGCATGCAATATACACTTACACTCACTGAACATCTCTCTTGAAGAACTAAGCTTCAAAGAAAGAAAAGTTTGAGTTTGCATAAGTGTAGAACAACTTGTCCATGTTTTGGACCTCTTAAACATTAGTTGTTTAAGAGAAACTTGTCTATATGTTAGACACATTAGCTGTCAACTTTTATTGTATTAGGAATTTCTGCTTCCTCATACATGTAATTCTTGATTTATAATCAATAAAAATTATATTAAAAGTATAAGTGTGTGCAATTAACTTAAAAAGCTTAAGTTTGTATTCAACCACCCTTCTACAAACATTTGTTGTTATGTATTCTGACTTTCTAAAAGTTGCTCTTTTGCTGGAGTTGAGGTGAGCCCAATAGAATTTATACAACCAAGTACGTAGAAAAATTGAGATTTTATAAGGTTTCACAATAAACGTTTAATTGTGATGACATACTTTTACTCAAATTGAGTACTTGAACTTGATAATGCATGAATATGATATGTTGCTAGTATGAATTGATATAACATGATTTAAAAGAGAAATCGAATCTAGTTGACATATAGGTTATAGAAGTATAACTTCAATTGAACGACTAAATGTTATCATAAGACTAATACATCATACAGTTGATGATATATGCTTTGTAGTGTATTAGTAACCCGAGTATGATTGTTTTTCCTATTAAACTTGCATATAAATGTTATATGTATATGTCTGGTTTAAGGAAGTATATTGTTGGGTTTATGGGGCTCATCGTTCCCTCGAGCCGGTCAAATCTGCGACTCTTAAACCCATCGCTTCTGTAGCAATGCAGGAGCATCCCACATCGGTAAGGCAAGGGGGATTCTTCCTCCTTATAAGGAGGGGGAATCTTACTCTTACCAAATGACGCGTTTTAAAGTCGTGAGGGGCAACCCAAAGCGGACAATATCGTTGGTCGGTTCCCTGGTTGCGATCCTAACATGTTCTTTAGCCTTTACTATCTTCATCTCTTTAAAATGCTAGAGATCAACAACTCTCATCTCTCAAATCACTTACTCTTGTCTCTCTAAAGATGATAGAGATCATGTTTAAGAATGTTAACATGAAGCTCACACAATGTTACTTTTTCTAATCTTTCTTTGCAAATTTGAGTATGGAACTTTAAAGAAAGTTAAGATAGCTTGAGAATTCAAGTATTACTAAGTTTCTGCTCTTCATTTGAAAAGAGATGGGAGTGAGCTATTTATACTGGAAAAAAGGAAAGACACTTACTTGGAGTTGAGAGGCACCAACATTTGAACTTAACCTGGAACTAGAATTATATCATAGGGGAGGGTTCAAACGAAAACTGTGAGAACCAATCTTGGTCATTCAAGTGGTAAGTGAAATTCATGGATAAAGAACGTGGAGGATTAAGTGTAGCAAGGTGCATGTAAGAAATTCATGGGTGGGCAATCCAATTGAAGGAGGGGAAATTGGACGGCTAAGATTGGTTATCGCAGTTCTTGTATGAAAAACAGTTCTCGTTTGAACTTTTCCCTTATATCATAAATACCTTATAGAAGTTTTCAACTTTTAACTTAATCTTTTCAGAATAAACAGAAAACATTGCAATTATTACATAACATTTAAAACAAAAATCCTTATAACTTACAAGATTACTGAGAGTACAAATATGAACCCAATTTCTATCTCCTAAGATCATAAAATCTTTGAACTATTCACATTATACAGTATCTGTGTTTTAACAACATGATGTATAATTAGCTGAAATTAGAATTATCAACAAACTGAAGAGCATCAGATGCAACTTCTGTAATAAAATCGACTGTAGTCCCAAAAAAGAGCTCCCAGAACCACAGATCCAGTGCAAGAACAGATGAGAATATGAGCAATGCCAGAGTTTGATACCGATTCAATGGCCAACCTGAAACTTCCGCCAGTTTCTTTAAAAAAGGTAGAGAATTGGTGGTTAGATTTCGGTTCTTGATTGACCAAGCTGTTACCCAATGAACCCGTGAAGGAACAAGGTCAAATTCATCTTTTAACCTCCTTCCCAAGTCCGGCATGTGCCCGCCACCATATAATATGGCAATCTTCTTATGCCCATCATTAATTGCTCTTTTAAGTGCTTCTGTTGCTGCCCTGTTTCGCTCACCTATAATCACTGATTTCTCCTCCACATCTGTTGTTACCTGTGTGAAACTGAACAATGAAAATACACCCCCGTTAATATTAACTCATTATCATAATATCATCATGACAAAGAGACTGATGATACTGAACTACTGGTCTGTTTTGGATCCTCAAGATTCTTCCCTTTTGTTTTTATTTGACGTCCAACAACAACAATACGCCAGTCCCGCCTTAGCGGGTAATGGGCAGGTAAGATGTAGACAGTCATACTTCTACCCGTGAGTAGAAAGACTGCTTCCTCATAGACCTCCGGCTTAACATCATGTAAAAAACAAAAACTAAAAGTTAGCAGAAAAGTAAATACATTGTATTATATTGTAATAAAAAGTGGGAGGTTAGCAATATACTATTAAAATAAATTACATTACGTATAGAACTTGTATTGCTTTTAAGATGATATTATTAGATATAATATTAATATGCTTAAATTATTTGATCTGAAATACTTTTTGTCCAAAACTACAAATTCTTTATATATAATTGCTGTGTGAAATATGAAGTTACAAAAGTTGCAGAATTTTTATAAAAATCTTACTTTTTAATAAATACTTTTCAAATTAGAAATATATTTTGGATAACTTTCCATCTATTTGACCTGTTAGATACAAACATACCCCGAATAGAAAAATTTGATTACTTTAGACTAAGCTCGACCTTGGCTCGATTGCTCGACGAGCCTTCTTGATGCAGGCTCAAGCCCGGCTCGAAGAGGATTCAAGATCGGCTTCAGCTCGACTCAAAACGCTCAAATAATAATTAAAAAACAATTTTCAAATAACCAAACTTATTCCAAATATATAAAAAAAACTATATTAAATAAGAAAAATAATTTTAACTGTGTATAAACATAATAAAAAACTTGAACATAAGTAAAAAATTATTTACACAAGTCTAACCCTAATAAAATGCATCAATAAGAACATTTGTAAAATTAATTATATTGTGTGTGTATATATATATATACATATATATATATATATATACATATATATATATATATATATACTTATATACACATTTATATTATATAATAGTCGAGAAGAGCTTGAATGCTTGATGCCCTTATAAGCTCAAGCTCGGCTCATTATACATTTCAATCTTGTTTTAAGGCTAGAGTTTAAGCTTGAACTCAATAAAAGCTCGACTCGAACATGTTCGAGCTCAAGTAGCTTGATAAAAAACTCAACTCATTTGCAGCCATACACAGGACCACTACTACTACTACTACTGCTACCAATTTCATAGTAATGATTTGGGTGTTAAAATATCTTTATCTTTGTTGCTGTCGACTAAAACTAGTAGAAAAAGTAGAAAATCAAACATTGCTGTTTAATGAAACATCAAACAACAGAAAAGGTAGCCTTACTCGGATGTTAATCTTTTTGCCAAAAAGACCTTCATTGCAGCACCAAAATCAAGCCTAGATAGTGCTTCTAATTCTGGATAATCAGGTGGTTCGTTACCCACATCAGCACAAAGACTGCTAATGAAAAAAAGCCCAACAAGAGGCATAGGTAGCACGCGGGAGGCCCATAATAGTTTAGATCTCCATGGACCAAGTTCTTCTGGAATTGAAGTTGCTTGCACCAAGGCTTTCGTCGATTTAAGAGTCATATCTCTTGCAAATGTAAAAAAGCTCTCACCTCTCTCGGTCTGAAAGAAGTGAAAAAAACCATATTTACAAGTGTTGCACACAACTTTTATGAAAATCTATGACAAAACATCTTCAAGAATTAAAGATTTCACTCTTTATAATTATAAAATCAATATAAACATTCATAGAGGTGGGAATTTAGACCCATATACTTTTGAACCAGTCGATTTAGGCTGTGTAATATCTCAAAAGAGTCAAATAAAAGATTTGCTAAAAGAGGAACCGGTCAAATGAAGTTTGATTTAAATGCATACAAACTCCTAAATCGTTTTATTCAAAGATTTTCATTATTTTGCAATATTATTGTTTTTGTAATTATAATTAATGCATTCATTTATAAAGATTTAAGTGAAAAACAAAATAGAATAGTACCTGAAGTAACTTGAAGGTTTCAAAGTCGAGATCAGCATGGTACCAATTATCGGGCTCGTAATCAAGACAGTCTAATTGGAAATCAAGCATGAGCAATCTAGCCATCTGGCGTTGAATAAAGCCTATGATATTAAAACCCCGAGACTGTGAGTTTGAGAGTTTTCTAACTGCTGAAGGGTTTCTTCTGCTTTCTAAACTTTCCCTACTAGCCACCATTTCGTAAAGCACACAATCATATGACTCAAGTTCCTTCTGTAGGGTTGCAAAGTACCTGTTCATCGCATTTTATCATATTATCTTGCTTGTTTTCACATTACAGAAATTTAAAAGCCTGAGTCAACTTAAAAACTCAGTGAAAACTATTAACAGCTAATGACTTAACGCTTATAAGATGCTGAAAGTTCACACTTAAACTCCTTCCAACATTCTTTCCCGTAAGACAAATGACAAATCAATGAAAACATCAACTGCTTTTGTCTCAAAAATTAGCTAAAGAATTTCAAAGGGTAGATAGAAAGCTATCAAGTTCATCTTAACCGCATGAGCTAGGGATCAATAAAAAACTTCAGGGATGAAAATCATAAAGTTATAACAGGTAAAGAATAACATCTTCAGTAATATAACAAAGAATTTCAAGTCTATATAAGATGAATACAGGATAGAGTTTGTAAACGCAGTACTAACAGTTCAAGTTGGATAGAATTTTTGAATTCTAATCCTAAAACTTACTCTTTGTCAGCAATGTGGATGGTAGAAACCAAATCAACCTACAAAATCACGGCGAAACTCAGCTAAATCCTTAATCAAACATGGGTATAAGAGGAAATCGATTAAAAAGAAACAAACCTGAAGAAAGGGTTGGAGAAGAGACCAAGGGAACTTTTTCCGGTAAGTAACAAGAGCAGTTTGCAATTCACCGGAATCCCCTTTCTTGAACCTCATGTAATCTGCAATCGAATTGTTTTCAAGAAATCGTTCAGGGGATCCGCCATCTTCTTCGAGAGAGAAAGATTGCCTTATAGGCCGTAGTTTAAGGAGATTAGGGGATGAAAATCTAGGAGCTTTGGGCCTAAAGTTGTAAAAATAAGGAGAATCAAAGGGGGAAGAAGAAGAAGAAGATAATATGGAGAGAGAAGTAGTAGAGACCATAGCTCCTGTTTCTCCTCTGCTAGGATTGTAGACCGATAAAGACGATGATATTTTGGTATGCTCTCTATTTTCTATTTCCAAATAAAAAGGGTAATTTTCATGAAAAGCTTATTTTGCTTTAATTCTTGATTTGTCACACAAATAAATTTTGTTTCACATCAAAATCCTTATAGAAATTTCATAATTATATGGGGTAAAAGTTATTTTGAATACTTAGCAAGTCCATCTCTATTATTTTTCTTACAATAATCATACTTTATTGTTTATCTATGAAATGTAAACTATAAACCAACACTCTTTCATCCCCTTTCTTCTATGCCATCCACAAACTAGATCCATAACTACTTTATTATCACTAGTTGCCTTAGTGATGCCTTTGAAGAAACCTCACACTATCATGTTCTAACCTCTCCAAACAATGTCATACAATCACCCATAAGAGTACCTACACTCACACGTATTTAGTGAACCGCACGTAAACATACATATACGAATACTAAATTACCCAAACAATGCCTCTTCAACTCGTTGAAGACATACACACGTGGAATCCAACACAAACAAACATCTTAAACCAAAAATCGCTACTTAAACCGAATGACTTACTTGAAAATGTAATTCTAACTAATTCATACCACAAAAAATCAAAGCATATAATGAATCAATGTGGATTTATTAGTTTAATCAAAAGCAAAAAAATGAATCAAGTTTGTGTTCATAGTTGGTTTCTTAGTGCTTGAATGTATATATGCACCAAAAAATGAAGATGAGAATGATTATTATTGATGATTAATTATGATGATCAATGTTTACTAATCATGAAGGTTGATTGGTTCAATTGATGATGATCGAAGATGGTTTAAGGATTTAATTATGATTTAAAGATGGTCAATTATGATTGAGGTATTCATTGATATTGAAGATAATTGATGTGTTGATTAAGGTATTCATTGACATTGAAGGTAAGTGATGAAGATCAAGGTGTTCTTGAAGATGATTGATGGAGTTCATCTATTTTTGTTGATGTCTATATGTTTGTACGTGTTTGTGTTTATCAATGTCAAAGATGATTCAAACGTGATATGAAAAAGATTTGATTGTGTTAACGAATTTTTTTTCCCGGATCAGTGTTGCCTCATCGTATCCCTATGAAACAAAACAATAATGAAGGCATGTTCACATGTGAATGTGACGTTATAGCAAACTAAAGTAGGTACAAAAGTTGTGTTCACATGTGCATACTACAAATTATGGAGATTATTTCAAAAAAGTGACAGTATGTTTACATATGCACACAGAACTTATTCTTCTTGTAGCCCTCTTAAACATAACTTTTGACGTATTCATGTGTGAGGCGTGAGGGTGCAATAGTGAAGTGTCTTCATTTTCAATAAAAATAACTCTTCTCACATATCAATAGCTATATCCATGTCCTTTAAATATATCTTATACTTTTTAGAGCAAATTATTCAATCCTTCCTTTAGTGTCCAAAATTACGTTGATTATTCTATATTTTAAATTTAACTGTAGATAGTCTTTTATTTGGATTTTTTATTTTCAGTCATTAACTCCCCCATGTGCGTTAAGCATGAGAGCAAAATGGCCAATTTACCATATAGTATCCTATAAGCTACAGAAAAAACCCTCTCCACCGTTTAACCCAAATATACTTGCCGCTCACTCACCCCTAAAACCTTATCACGCAAACTCTCTCTCTCTCTCTCTCATTCATGTACGGCCTCTTTCTTTAATATACACCCATATTCCTACTATATCTCTCATCATTGATGAATCCACAACCGCTACCCTGTCACCCTACCATCACCACCACACATTTAAATCTCTCATCTCTCGTGCTCTCTCTCTCTCTATCACACACACACACACTATCTTATCGTCATTAGATCAACATCGGTGACCGTATTCTTATTCTTTTTTACTATTTTTGTTTTGTGAGTGTGTTTAGATCTCAACATGTATCTAGATATGATTATATGTTTATGTGTTTAGATCTTATTGTGTGTTTTGTTTATGTTTTTGTGTGTTTTGAGTGTATATGTTTGTTAGTGTTTAGAGTGTGTGTGTTTATGTTTAATGTGTTCTAAATGTGTGTTTGTGAGTGTTCTCGGTGTATGTTTTGTTGGTGTTCTAAGTGCAAGAGTGTTCTACGTGTGAGTGTGTTGTGCAAATGGTTGTTTGGAGTTAGACAATTGGATGGACGGTGGTGTATTTTTCTAGACGGAAGATCAAGAAAATTCAATTGTTTGTTTTTTAAGAAAAGTTAGATGATTAATCCTTATTTTAATATTATCTTATTAAGGCAACGATGGTTTCGTTCATACCATCATTAAAATTTGAAAGACCACAATTGACCTTGAAAGAGAATGAATGCGAAAAAATAGCATGTCGTATAAGTTGGAACCGGATCTAAGCGTTGACATATTAAATTTGCTAAATGTTTTTTATAGTATTTTAGAGTACTAACTAAATAATACAAATATAAATATAAATGAAAAGGGCAAACGAGTAATGGAAAGAATACGATACATTAAAGATCAAAAGTTTACTCTCATTTTCGTTACACGTGACGGGAGTTAACGGACATTTAAATAAACAACCGTTCAAGTTAATTTCAAAATTAAGATTGTTATTTATTAGCATAATTTAAAAACTAAATAGCTAAACTAGTTATCTAAGATAAACATAAAGAAGTATTCTATTTTTTATTTGTTTTTGCTTATGGTGTGTTCACATGTGAGCACATATGTATTGTATTCCAAGCACAAAGAGCCCACAATAGCTAATAAGTAAAGGAAACAACATAAAAGAGTGCACTTGCTTGAAGCAATCATCCACCTCTCAATTCTCATGATACTTGATCAAGATAATGACTTTAAGAATTTTCTTTTCCATTTATTTATTTTAATCACATATTGAAAAATGTATATCACTTCATGACTTATATTAATAACATATATATATGAGTTGGCTTTTCAGAAAGAAAAAAAGACATATGAGTTTATGACATGTTTATTTGATGTTTAGAACATATTAATCATAATGAATGTGTTTCTACTTCATTTGATATTGGCACTATGAGTCAAAATCATAACTTCATTATTTCATTTATCCATAAAAAATATATAAACTCTATCTATTAACTAGTCGATCATTGATGTGTCCCTAAACCAATCCCTCGCCTAACCCCAACCCATAACCAATCCTGTTTTTTAGGACCACATAATCATGTGTTTTATAACCTTTTTTTGGTCCCTAACACATCTATCTTTAAGATCCTAGTTGATGCTACCACATTCAACCAAAACTATGACAATACATTAACCAAATGCACATGAAATATGACCCATTTTACACAAGGAATGGATAATGGTACCTCATTTACAGAGTTTAAGGTGTGACTCCTTATTTAACACGGGTTTATAACTGTGGTATCATGTATCTCGTGAATTATAGTTTGTGAAAATTATAACAAGAAGATACCCGTAACAACACTCCTTAGAAGGCCGGGAGTGGTCTCAAGAAGACCGAGGTGGCAAGGCGAGGAGGTAGGAACAACGCTCCGAGCTTGAAAAGAACGGGAGCAAGGTTAGGAAGCCGAAGAGAGAGAGGGGAAACGTTGGAGGAGGGGGTTTGTGATCATTTACCGACAGCTATTACGAATTTTTTAATTTGATTTTAAATAACAATATCATTTCCCAATTAAAAAGATTGTTTGTTTTGATATTATCCAAGTACCATAAATTATAATCGTTAGGTGATTATGATGATTTTGCTTTCCAATTTCCTTCCAAACAACAAAGATGATTAGACGAGTTTGTCCCCGGATTTATGAAAGGTGTCAAAACCTTGGCGCCATTCACAAGGGCAATTCCGGAACTTGAAGCAAGAAGTGGCCAGCTTCTTGAACCGAACCACCGGGACCAGCAGATGAGGTTCCTGTAACGTGTGGTCATCACAATCTCCGATCTCCTTTTAACATAAATTTTATTAATTTTCTCGTAATTTCCATAAAACCAAATGCAATAAACCCCACCTTAAGCATTTCTATAAGAAACCTCTAGAATCTTGAAAGCCCCATCTTCCTGGGATGGCGTCGGTGGCAAAATTTCAGACAATTCCGCAGGATCACCACCACAGAACCACCCAATCGGCACCGCTTCAACTGGGTTTCTGCCGGAGATCAATCTTGTGGGACTCACTACCAGTTTCTAGACGTAGGTTAGCGTGTAGGTCATTTAGGGCTGATGAAGACGAAAAAGATAAATCTAGTACGAGAAATTTTAAGCTTCATGGTAATAAGTTATTGGGAACTGTTAAATCGTTGATTTTCTCCAAGGATAATTCCATCGAGAAGTTGGAGGAGAATTTGTCGAAGGTTAGTAGTTCTTGAATTCTGTCTTTCCCCTAATTCTGTTTAATTCATTTACATCCATTTTTATTTGATTATTTGCATGATTATCATATGTTTAGTTATTAACTAAACTTAACTTCTTAGAACATTGAAAACTTTGTTGAATTGATCTTGTTTTTCACGTGTTAGAATTATATTAAACAAATAACTATAAGTTTCGTTGACTTCATAATCTATTATCTAACCTTAGTTGTGTATGATTATAAAATGCAAAAATTAAATCCAAAGACTTTGCTATTTAGGAGTGATTTCTGACAGAACATACTAATTATGACAAACTCGCTAAATTATGCCAATACAGTTTTCTTTTTTTGGTTTTTTTTTCCCTTTCTTTTTCTTGAGAGACCAACTGGTAGTTAGCAAAGACTTTGTCTGTTAAGATTAAGCTTTAATCGGTTTTCCAAGATTAGACAAGACATAGAATAAAGTAAACCCGGTATGTATTTTATATTACATTGATCACTATTGACGAGTATGGAAGAATGGACCTGGCTTATCTATAAAATCAAGCTGGGTCATCCTACTCTAAACCCCAATATCACTTTATCTAATACTCCCCCACAATGAGAGCGGTCGAATGTTGGATGCTCACACCGAAGCAAAATATTAAATGAAAGAGAAATAAAATACAAAAGAAAAAAAGTAACGAAAATAGATATATAATTTTAAAAAAAGGGTGGCGTCAAGATGGCGGTCCCGGTGGGAGATTGGGAGAAGCTACAAATGGGGTGATAGGAACTACACTTGACAGTAGCGGCAAGAAGCACAGCAGCGACGGCAGTAGGAGGTACGACCACGGTGGTAGGAGCTACAACGGGGACGGTTGCAGTAAGGAAAAAACTAATCTGCTTTTATTTACAATGGGTCATTGGCCCAACCGGAGTTTGGCGGCGGCGGCAGAGGGGCAGTGAAAGGAATAGAAAGAGAAGATATGACTAGATGCTATACCATGTAGAATAATGAAACCATGTTGGTATTTTGTATTACAATTATCACTATTTTTAGTACAAATACAAGGGAAACCCTAATGACAAACCGTCCCAGTTGTGTCATAAATACAATTAGGCTGTGTCATCCTACACTATACTCTAATGACTAATATCGTTCTATCAGATAAAAAGTTGAATGTAACTATCAAATAAAAAGTTGAATTCAAAGTTCCTTCTAAAGAGAAAATAGCATCCCATTTCCCTGTTAAAGGTATTGAAGTATACAATATATATTATTCTCGCTTCTACTTCAGTTACATACTCACATGTTATTGGCGTCATTTTTTTTTTGAAAATTGCGTAGATTGCTCTTCATGTTGGAAGATATATTGTGACCATGATGAGCACAGGCGTCGTTTTGACAGTTGGATTCAATTTGTCAGGTTAGTTAGATGAACAAAATGAATCTTGTTTTTAAACAAGTTTTCAAATTTTATAATTCTATCAACTACAAATTTTAATGAAGGTGGAGATGGTCAGCTGAATGATTTGATATGGTATAGTTGGGTTGGAGGAATAATAATTGGAACCATGATTGGTTCAAACATGGTTTTAGATGAAGTTAGCCGTGCGGGTCCACGAAATGTGGTTATAACCGGAAGGTAACCATTTCTCTTTATGCTTTATACTGATTAAATATTTTTTGATTCTTTGATTGTAAGCTGTCACTGAATTCGAAGGGATATCATTCACAATGTTCAATTACATGTTATCTAAAAATGATGAATTTTAGGAAGACTATTATGTGTACGAATAATATCTAAGCGAGGAAAACACGATCAAGACAAGTGTCAAAAATCAAGGAATGAGATGAGAAAAGAGAATTAATGCATTACACATGTCAATCATTGAGTAGGAAGATTTAGTAGGAGGAAATAGAATTTTTCCTTCGAAAAATAGATCTGAAAGTGGTTTAGGATATGCACCTGCATACTGTAGGAAGTTTTTGAAATTTGTAGTACATACTTTGGTTATAAACTTATATACTCAATTTCGGGATATAATTATAAATTGTTTCTTAAGAGATCTACTCCTCAAGATTCAGTTATCATCTTCACAGAATGTTTTAAATATTTGATAAATAATTACACAAATTTTGTTACTCTTGCATGATGCTTGATACAGTACTAGAGGACTGGGAAAAGCTCTTGCCCGTGAGTTTTTGCTTTCAGGGGATCGTGTGGTTATTGCTTCGAGAAGGTAACTTTCATAACCAAGAATTTTAGAGTCATCGTTTTTATATAGAAAGCTTATTCCACATACCTGTTAATTAATATTTATCATTCCATTTCATGTTATTTGTTCCATGAACAGCAAAGAATCTGTTGACATGACAATTAAAGAGCTTGAAGAGAATTTACAAGAAGTTTTGGCCACCACAATGAATTCATCTAAGAAAATGTTAGCATATGCAAAAGTGGTAGGAACTTCATGTGATGTTTGTGACCCCGATGATGTTCAGAAATTGGCAAACTTTGCTTTAGACAATCTTGGATCTGTTGACATTTGGGTGAGTAATATTTAAATTTTCATTGCTAACAGTTTCACATTTTATGATGGATTAATTGTATAAAAGATAAACAGCTTCATTTTCACTCATAAAAAACCTTTCAAAAAGGATGATTTAAGGTACTCCGTACAGGTTATCAGGTCAAACAAGCTGATGTGGTAAATAACATGTCAATACCTTTAAAATGGTAGTGGACCAAAGTTGGTTACCTTTTTACACAATTAACCCATAAACTGTTCGAACATAAGTATTAAATTTGGATTTGCACTACTTTCTCTTTTGTTAATTATTTTCTTGTCATTTTATCCATGTGCAGATAAACAATGCCGGGACAAACAAAGGTTTTAGACCATTGTTGCAGTTTAGTGATGAAGATATACAACAGGTTTGTTCCTGCCTATATTTGTATGTTCTTGAGAACTTTATGTCATTGCAAGTATGGTTCTTTTTCGACTTTTTCTATTTTTAATAATGGAAGTGATTTTTTTCTCTCTGGTACATTTAGATTGTCTCTACGAATTTGGTTGGATCTATACTTTGTACACGTGAAGCAATGCGTATCATGGATAACCAGCATAGAGGAGGTCATATTTTTAACATGGATGGTGCTGGTTCTGGTGGATCAAGCACCCCTTTGACCGCGGTGTAAGATCTTGTTCAAACTGATATTAAAATTTTATTGTTTTTTTAATCTCAGTTTCAAGATTCAGGATCCTATCTTCTTCAATTTAACGTGTGGTGATGCTTTTCTTTTTCAGTTTTTGGTGATGATGGTTGTGTTCTTTGATCTTTCTTTGTTTACTGTAGCTATGGGTCTACCAAATGTGGTCTCAGACAACTTCAATCATCGTTATTTAGAGAATGCAAAAAGTCTAAAGTTGGAGTTCATACAGCCTCTCCAGGAATGGTTCTGACTGACTTGCTGTTGAGGTATGCTAATAGCATGGTGTGAGTGTCTATTGTAGAGGTGATGGTTTTGAGCGGTTTACTTACAAATGGGTCAATTCGGATGTTTTATTTCCAACGGTCAAATGAGTTAAGCTAAAAGATTTAACTAATGTGGTCCTGCTGGTCAAATTAAGTAGAAATTTATCTGCAAAGTATTCAAATGCATGATTGTTTTATTGAAAACGGTGCAAACACTTCACAATTTGTCATATTAGTATCATTGAAAATGTGAAACCTTGTTAGATAATTATAAAATATTCTATTATTTCGAAAACATATTGGATCATTTGTATTCATTAATTCAAAACTGAGTTCAAAGGGTCAATTTGGTATACCTTGTTGATTTAGTTAAAAACAAAACTAAGATATTGGGGAAAAGTGTAATGTAAGAAACTGTAGGATGGAAAGTGAAAATAACCAATAGCAATTTCTTCCCCTCCCGTTTCATAACCAACACATTTCTAAGATCACCTAAAATAACAAGATCTGATGTTAATTGTTTAGGGAACCAAAGAAAATGACATTTTGAAACACATTCTCATCTATTTGATGCTAAAACTCGAACCAAACTGGTCGAATATGAGTTGTTTATAATCTTGGTGTCCCTGAATTTGGAGGCCCTAAATTTTTAGCCATCCTATCCTACATGCTGAATAAAGTGTTTATGGGTCAGCCAACCTGAGCCAAGCTGTGTTAAGTAATCTGTTTTGTGCTCGTTACCCAACTCCCTTGATTCGCCCGTTTTGGCACCCCCTAGTTTTTCATAATAGACTGTAATTATCATGTACTGAAACCTTGGCTCTCTTGTTACACAGTGGATCAAGTATTCAGAACAAACAGATGTTCAATATAATCTGTGAGCTACCAGAAACGGTTGCTAGAACTTTGGTCCCACGGATGCGGGTCGTAAAAGGAAGTGGTAAAGCGATTAATTACTTAACGCCTCCAAGAATTTTACTTGCTTTGGTCACAGCTTGGTTAAGAAGAAAACGATGGTTTGATGACGAGGTAAATCGGATTTTTATAAACTTACTATAAACTATTCGTCACTAGTACTTCAAATTTCATGTCTTACACTTCAATTTTTATATAAAGTTTATGCTAAATACCCAAATAGGTATGCAAGGAAATGTCTTTAAAACCCCTTTTGTATGGTGCAGGGAAGAGCATTATATGCTGCAGAAGCAGATAGAATAAGAAACTGGGCAGAGAGCCGAACTCGTTTTTCCTTCACGGATGCCATCGAAATGTACACTGAAAACACTTGGGTCTCTGTGTTTTCGCTTTCTGTTGTTTGTGCCTTCATTATTCTCTCTACCACAACTGGGAATGCATCACATGCGTCACCGGGCACTTAAAGATCTCACCTTTACTTGATTTTGAACGACACACGGCATTATAACCCGACCCTGCTTAATTGAGCAGTAAATGCTGAAGACACAGATGGAATTTGGCTCCGAGCAAGTATAGGTTTGTGAATATACTTAACGTGTATGCGTGTAGACAGGGCTGTGGGGATTTGTAAAGAAATTTAGCGAAAACAGTGAATGAACATGTAGAATCCCCTATTGATATATTATTATATCTATATATACATCGTAAATTTTGGGGTTTTGCTAATTCACATCGTAGACTTTGTTCAAGTATTCATATAACCTGGCCGTGTATCGATATGCCTGAGTTCACTTGTAGTGATTAGCTCGAAGGCTCATCACTAGCCAGTATGCGAGCTCTTTGGAACATGATTATTAGTGGCAACCCCTTAAAGAAAATTTGGTTCGAGTTGTATTGTTTTATTCTGAAACTCAAAGCTATCTAAGTTATGTATGTACTGCTTTGTACTTGTGACAGAAACCGAAAGTTTCAAGAAAGCTATTGAACTAAAAACCCAAAGTGTGTTGCAAGCAGGCACATTTATGTCGAGCCTTGCAAAAGCAAAGTCGAAATGACTAGCGATTATTATGTGTTAGATGTATAAAAGGTAATGTATAATGGGCTTTGGCAGGTTAAGGAAGTTGAATTCACCTAAGAGCTATGGTTGTCGTTTCTACACAAGTTATTACCATGGAAGTTGCCATGATACTTGGGATGGTGGTTGTTAGTAGTTTCATAATTGCCGAAGGAAGCGTATGGGCAACCGGACGGAATAAGAATGAAACCAAGAGCTTTAAAAAATCGGATCAGATTGTGTTGCCATTTGTTGTCGAGCAGCTAGAAGATGAGATTAGGGTGGAATGTGTGGGATGAAATTTTTTCCAGACGTAATACCAGTGGTTGAAGTTTGAAATGAGGTGTGCCAAAGCTTTGACCAAGTTATGCAGCAGCAGTAGGTGCTTTAGTAATTGGTACCAAGCATGAACTTGTGATTGTCGAGGAGATTGAAGTTTGTTAAAAGATGTCTTCAATTAGGACCGTAAATGAGTCCAGCTCGAGCCCGATAGGATTTAAGCTTGGATTAACTACTTTATGATCGGCATAATAGCTAGACAAATATTCGTTTAAAATCGGCTCGAAAAACTCGAATATTATTCGCAATCAATTGGTAATAAGGATATTCTTTTTCTAAAAACCTGTTGCATTTTATTATTATGCTATTTTTACCGATCTTCAATTTTATTTTTGCCAGCTCTGAAAATTTAAAAGTTTAGAAAAAAGTATTTTGGAGAATGAATTGTTGGCTAAAAAGTGCTTAAATCTATGACTAAGAAGGAAATATTAAAACATATCTTTGAAGGTTTCACTTCACTTGTGGAAATTTGTATCGTAAGGAAGGTCGTATCAACAAATATATGATGATACCCAAACGTCCAAGAAACGCTCCGTCAATCATGTTTACATTAAGTCCCAAATTTGTTAATTTCTTCAAATTTGAATATATAAAAACTTGCTAAGGAATTTACAGTTTCAAATTTGGACTCTAAAAGGTCTCGTTGGTTTCGCAACACTTTTATGAAATCCCTATATCACCTTTGGTAATAAAAGTTGTTAGGAATTTTATTCTTAGAAATTTTAACATTATCTAAATCATGAAAACTTCATTCTCTCACATAGAGAGATGAAAAGTATAAAAAAAATAATTTACCCATACTTACAAACCTAATCTGACTTATTACACATCCCAATCTGCTCTCCTACTGGTTGCCACCATCACTGACTGCCGCCAACGACCGCCACCGCCACCATAGACATTAAAGAAACTTATCCTTCAGAAAAACTGGAAGATGTATATGTGAAAGAAATTGTGTCTCGTCATGACGTACCAATCTCTATTGTGTCAGACAGAGATACACGGTTTACTTCTAGATTTTGGAACAAATTTCACGAAGAATTAGGAACTAAAGCTTCATCTCAGTACAACATATCATCCCTAAACCGATGGTCACACTGAAAGAACTATTCAAACAATTGAAGACATGCTACGTGTGTGTTATTGATTTCGGTTGAAGTTGGGATTCATACTTGCGTTTAGCTGAGGTTTCATACAATAACAACTATCATTTCAGTATCGGGATGTCATAATATGAAATGTTATATGGTAAAAAATGTCAAACTCCTGTGTGTTGGAGTGATTACCTGATATACATGTGGTATCTTTATATGATCTTATGCATGTGTTTATATGATTTATAGTTTGGCATACGCACTAAGCTCTCGTAGCTTATCAGATACTATTTAAAAATGTTTTGCAGGGTAGCAAAGGCAAAGGCAAAGCTCCAGTTTGACCACTGTTTTACAAATCTTTTGGAAAACTTTAACACCTCTTTGTGTATAAATGAAACCTCTGTAGTTCACTTCAGTTGTATATATATATGTATCTTTTGGAACAAACTCGGTTTTTATTTCAAAGTACGCTTCCGCTTGTTTTTCCATCTATATGTGAATCTTTTGAACAATATTTTATTTAGATATTAGTTTTATAAAATTAGGGCGTTACAAAATTCAATCCTTAGGGGGTGTTTGGTTCAAGTATTGTTTTTGAAGGGATTTACATTTATAATGGGATTGGTATTTGGTGGGATTTGC
>JAUEJL010063253.1:0-17964 GCA_032274825.1 Drosophyllum lusitanicum | reverse complement strand
ATTTCCGCTTCTAGTACATGTAATTCTTGATTCATATCAATAAGAATTATATAAAAGTATAATGGTGTGTCTTTAAAATTTAAAAAGCTAAAGTTTGAATTCAACCCCCCTTCTACAAACATTTGTTGTTGCGTACTCAATCTGGGACTAACAAAAAAGTTTTAACTTAAAATGGTTATGATTTTCATGGAGTGAGGTGCTCTGAAACAGCTGAACCGGCACCCACGAAAAGGGAATATGAAATCCAATTACACTTGTTAATATGAAAGACATTCGATTTCACAGAAGTAACGAAATCTTTTACAGATAACTCACCGGTGAAAAGAGTAAATCGGAAGTAGGAGTTTTATATGGAACATTAAGATCATGAACTGGATTTGTGGGAGCCCCGGTGGTCGTCAAATTCGAAGAAGATCTGTCAATTGGACCCAATATAGCCTAAGATTGCATCATTTTCAACTCCAATAACAATAGTAGAACCAAAACACCGACCCCGATAGGTACAAAATAAAAGAACAATCAAATCCAAACAATAACCATAGCTAAAATCCAACTCATATATAAAAAATAAGAAAAAAACTATACACGGGATCGAAAGCGCAAACGAATCACCCATGATTAGGTCAAAAGAAAAGAAAACAAAAATGTAAATCACTCACTCCTTGAAGTACGTTAAGGACTCCTTCACCGGGGCCACCGCCGTTGATAAATTATTCTCTAATTTTGCAGACAACATCCTCGATGACTTGGACATACACACTGCTGGTCGTCGAGCTTAGCATTTCACCGATCGCAGGAAACCCTAGGTAGTAGGGGTATTTGTTAGATTTATAATTCCCGTGTTTCGATTGGGGAAGATTTAAGGCTCGAGGGAGATGATCAAATGCGGAGTTAAGAGAAACCGGAATAGAAAAAGGTATAGAGAGTGGAATATAAATAGGTTTGCATGCGTTAATATACTCATGTATACATTTTTTAAGGGGCAATTTTTAAAGCAGAACACACCACTAATCTACTCTAAATCTACACCTTTTATCTAAAGCGAGATTTGAACTCATGACCATAAGCCATAGATACACCTTCTAATCTAACACCTTAATATATAGCTATTTGTCAATTGGACCCATGACCATAACAAGTAAAAGATTTGTAATAACTATCATTAAATATATATTGTTAGTTTGTCAATTGGACCCATGACCTTCTATCACCTTGATATATATTGTTAGTTTCTAATCAATGAACAAACTTTTCTACTTTTTTTTTTCTTAACGGTGAATATCTACTTACTTAATCCTGTATGTCTATAAGGAGACATGAACTTTTAATCTTATAGAGGAAGGCACACTCTAAATCTCTAACAATCCTTGATATTGCTAAAGCAAAAACCATTTGATAACAAGATGAGATACTAACCGCTATATATCTAAATGCTGCCAAGTATAAACAAAAAGGGTGAGTGGTAAGGCAATCACAAACTGAAGGCTGAGGGTTCATTTCAACTCTCACATCTGAACTTTATTTTCCTAGAAGCAGATATTTGCTTCTTTTTCATTTCCTTTGCGCTGGAAGGTTTATATGTTAACTTAATATTTATATTTATATATTTTACACATCTGAATTTAATTTTGCTTTTCTCAATTTTGCTTTAGCAATGTGGTCAAACCCACTTTTCAATTTTTCATTGTAAAGAGTTCAGCTCTAATACCTTTTTTCCCTATTTGTGCTGTTTTGTAACAATTTTTTTTATGTTTATTTCGTTTTATTGTTATATGTTTCTACTTTTTCTGTTTTAATATTATATATATGTATATTTATTTAAAATTAGTGTGTATATTTTTAGATTGAAAAATTAGAATAAATTTACAGTTAAATTTCTATGTTTTAGATAAAAAAAATAGAATAGTTTTATCGAAGTATTTTTTTAATTTTCTTTAGTGAAAATCTATTTTTGGTTGTACTGATAGATAATACTATTTGTTATATATGTTGAAAGACCAAAAAATAAGGATAAAACGGTCATTTACAAATATTTAAGGATGGCTAATGAGTAAGTTGGGGTCTGCAAAAACTGATCTCGAAACTTTTCGGATTCAAAGATTAAAACCGTTGTTTTTAGCAACCATGTAAGCTAATTAATTTGTAATCTAGTCTTAAAATTATAAACTTTTAAAAACATATCTTGAAAAATAAAATAAAAGTTTTTTACATAAACTTTTTGTTTGATTCAGATTATCACAGATTATGGGTGGAAATTGGAAAGATGGGTCAAGAGTCAAGACCATCAAGGGTGTGTTTGATATGTAACATTTTAAAGTTTTTAATTTGAAGCTGATAATTTTTTATTTTAAAAGAAAAAGGTATAAACTTGTTTAAATGGAAAAGTTGGAATTTTTATACAAAAAACTATAAAATAAAAAGTTTCTCAAAGTAGTTTTTAAAACTAGCCGACTTTTTTTTATATACAAAGTTATCTAAATATTTTTTTTAATTGTTTTACAATTTCTCATATTTTTATGATTTGTCTTTTTTGTCATATATTATTATTCAACTCCAGCTACCAACTATTTTATCAAATATATATAGAAATAAAATATACAAATTTTAACTCCAGTTATTAAATATGAGCTTCCCGCTACAACTAATAACTACTTTCACCAAACAAACCCCAAATGACCTTGACCCCTAATTAAATGGCCACGATACTCTCTTTCCCGTACAACTTTTTTTTTTCTTTTTCAAACAAGAGTAATATACATAAAATGTCACAACCTAACAGAGGCTTCATGCAACCTCTGTTAAACCCTAATAATAGTATTTTTAGTGGTAACCAACATGAATATACTAACTAACAAGGTTTTAAAAAACATAAGGCATGACGTGGCGGCGAGGTCAAGCCTTAAGCTTTAGAAGCCATAGCGTTTTTTAAGGCGGTACTTAAGGCGACAATTTTGTATATATTTTATAAATATTTATATCCAATTTATCATTATTAATATACAAATTACCCAAAGTTGCACAAATTAAGAGCAAAGTAACATATACAAATTATAAAATATAAATTTATAGAAGTTCAATACACGCGATCGCAAAATGTATATAAAAAAGTCAAATTTTTAAAAAAAAATATTTTATGTGTGCCATGCCTTAAAAAACTCGCCATTTGGTGCGTAAAGGCGCACCTTATGCCGTCTTGTCTTACGCCACGCCTAACCCCACCGCCAAGGGCTATTTCTTAACGTTAGAGTCTCGCCCTCACGCCTTGGCGCGTTTTTTAGAACCATGCTAATTGATGACTGACGACTATCCATATAATTATGATTGTCTTTACTAGACCCGTGTTTTTTCTTTTTGTTACTTCAAAGGCAAAATAAAAAAAAACTTGTTAGAAAAATAATACTGCCTCATGCTATATCCTCATACTTAATCATCCAACCTACTAAGTTGTGACATGTGGAATCCACTCATTCTTTTTTCATCTCATCTTTTGATTTTAATATTTTTCTTGATAATGTGATTAGGAGAATGAGTAAAAAGATTTAGTAGGAGGATATAGAATATCTCAACGTGTTATGCTTTTCATGGGCTTAATGAACATGGATACGGCGACGGGATATATAATGTACGTCACATGACTGAGATGGCAGAAAGACAGATTGTGGGGGCGATGAAGAGCGTATCACGTCTCCATTACGGATACTCTAAGGTAGCGTTTGGTTGGCAGGAATCCTAAGGATTTCTGTGTTTGGTTCACTTTAATGAGGGATCTGAAGGAATTGAAATCCATCAAATGAGAGAAAGTGAATTTCATCACTAGATGGAGGGATTTTAAAATCTTTGAATGAGGGAATGTGGAATATTACCTTGTTACCCTTAAACATCTCTATAGCCCTAATATATCTATCTCGTTCCATCGACATAACACGTGAGCCGACTCTACCCTCCAAACACCGATGGCTTCTTCCTCCGCCTCTAGACCCTTCATCGTAGCTTTCCCCCGTCGCCGCCTCCACACCCTCCGTAGTAGCCTTCCTCCGTCGCCACCTTCCTCCGCCATCGCTTCCAGACCCTCCACCGTAGCCTTCCTCCATCACCGCCTCCAGACCCTCCGCCGCAGCCTTCCTCCGTTGCCACCTCCAGACCCTCCACCGCAACCTTCATTTGTCGTCGTATCCAGACCCTCCGTCGCAGCCTTCCTCCGTCAAACCCTTTACCGCAACCTTCCTCTGCCAGACCCTCCACCGCAGCCTTCCTACGCCGTTGTCTCCAGACCCTCCGCCGTAGCCTTCCTCCGCCGTTGTCTCCAGACCCTCCACTGTAGTCTTCCTCCGCTAGACCCTCCGCCACAACTTTCCTCCACCGTCGCCTCCAGACCCTCCGCTGTAGCCTTCCTCTGCCAGACCCTCCGCTGCAGCCTTCTTCCACCGCCACCTCCAGACCTCCGTCGCAGCCTTCCTCTACCGCCGCCTCTGGATGCTCCGCCACTGCCTCTACACCCTCTGCCGTAGCCTTTCTCCGCCAGACCCTCCGCCGCAGCCTTCCTCTGTCGTCGCCTCCAGACCCTCCGTTGTAGCATCTTCTTCATCAGTCGTAGTCGCCGGATTTAAACTAAAAATAGTAATATTTTATAATTTATATAATATATTTTTACATAAAAGTTATAAAAAAAAACTAAAAATAAGTAAAAAAAACAAGAAGGGTAATTATGTTATTTTACACTACTGAAACCAAATTCCAATTCCATTTCCTGCCAACCAAACAGATCACAGATTCAAATTCCAATTCCTGACAGATTCCAATTCCTTAACAGATTCCAATTCCCTCAGAAACATTTTGCGAACCAAACGCCACCTTAGAGATTTGAACTAATAATGTTTTTGTCAAAAATTCAAACATCTCTATTAAAATATTGGAGCTAAAAACAGTTTGTCCAAACTAAAAATTGAAACAGATCAATTATAATGTAGCGAACTTTATACCTTTTTTTTTTGTTTATGTTAAGAGGCTTGCATTGTACTGTTATAGAATTGTTGTTAAATTTTTGGCTTTTGATCTTCAAACTTAGATTGGTGGGTGACTTGTCAATGCATTAATAATTCTCCCCCAACATTAAAGAAAGTGTAAACTATATGCAACATGTCATGAAGTAGTAAACAATGCTTGATAACACTATGCATCCATCTCAATTCTCAAACTATATTACAACCCCAATCCTTTTGAGTTCATTATCCAACCGCCATGATGAAACAAACAGTTGTCAACCTATTTCCGATGGTCGATCACTCGATCCAAGGATGGAAACTACATCTTAGACTTTGTGGTTTACACATTTAAAGCATGAGATGCTTCAACGTTACATCAGCATAACTCACTTTATGTTTGAGGCATGTTTAAACCAAAATACAAACGCTTCAAACACTCTTTATTTTAAATTAATTAATTATACACACACACATATATATATACAATTTTCTTTTAATATTATGTTTATTAATCTAACTAATAAAAATAGATTAAACATTTTTATAAATTGCGAAAAAAACAAAAAATAATAAAATTAGCAACTAATTTTCATTAAAATAAAAAAGATTACATCTAGTTAATTAAAATAAAAAAAATTACAAATAACATAGAAAAGAAGTTACATAGACTTATTTTTTTAAACCATATTTTTGCCTAATCTTGTCTTTTGTCATTCTCACGATCTCGAGATCTTCTCCTTTCAAACCTTCTTCGGATTGTTGTAGATATTGTGTAGTCTTTCATTTTCCTTTTTGTTCTCTTAAACGAAGCTTACGTTCGTTTTGCTCCAAATGCTTTGCGTTGTAATCCTTGAGGTCACTTCAGAAGCCGCCGAGATCTTTGACTAGTTCATTAAATTCCTCTGATGACACCGCCAACAAAGTCGAAGAAATGGGCCTTTTTCCTTTCTTTTTCCAACCGGTCGTTCTAGTTCTACAAATTCAACCTCGTTTTCATCTCCAGTGAACTCTTCATTAAGGTCGATCAGGTGTGTTTGTGCGTCCGAGAAAGTGTTGGAGTCGGACGTTGTTCTTCTTTTGCTCGAACCAAATAAAGATAATGGTGGAACGGGGGCCCATTTTGGAGAATTTCGAAGGACCTCCCATGCGTGTTCAAGGACAAAGTTTGTTTTGTAAGCTGTCCTATATTGTATATAGACGTTTTTCTTGATGTCGAAGTCGCTTTGTCCACTTTTCGGCTTGTATACAAGTTGATGTAAATCGTGTTGAAGGCCATGACTTGCTTGTTCAACATCTTCCATTTAGAATTTAGTTGGTGGGTGGTACAGTGAAGGTCCCCTATTCGTTGTGGAAGTAATCCACAACATGATTCCAAAAAGAAATCCGTTTCACCCCTTCGCCTAAGCCACCTCCTCCTCAGGAGTCCATTTGACATTCGGTTCTCAGCCTTTTTTAGGGTGGGATCCGAACGCGGCTTAGGTATTGGAAACGGCGTTGAGCTCGGGTTGCGTCTCGTGTATGTCGTCGAGCCAAGGTTGGGTGTCGAGTTGGGTCTTGGGATCGGGACGGATGTCATTAGCATCAAACTCGAAAGTAAGTTGAGGGTTAGGATTTTGATACCTAAACTCGTTGGAAGCAACTTGGATAGAAAATTTGGAGAAGAAACTGGAGGAGGTTGGTTGTAGCCCATTTGGTATTGATGAGGACTCGGTATGTTGAAACCAATTTGCGGTTGGGGGTTCGTACGTATATAGGTGGTGGCATATCCATGCGGAAAGCATTAAAACCCGGATTTGGTTGACTGGTTTTGGATCGGGAGGAGTTTGGGGTGTTAGAAGAAGGCTCTATTTTTTAGTGTTGGTGAATAAAGATTGAAACTTTATAAGAATAGAGAGAAGAAGAGAATGCGAGTGTAAAAAATGTAAAAAAGGTGAATGTATATATATATAGCTTGGTAAAAATAAATATTTTTTTTTTATTTTGAATGGTCATGTGACTGTTTGTTACACATCCCCAACCTCTCTTTCCTCTCAACGTCTCTTTTCTCTTGGTATTCAAATGCTGAGTTTTTTAAAAAAGTTTCGATACCAATGACTTGAGGGTGGTGTTCCACCTCAGTACCGATGCTCCACGTATGAATACCGATATCATAAGTTTTCTTTTCTTTGTTTCTAAGTTCGAGTTTAATTGATTTTTTATTTTTATTTTTTACTTTTTAAATTTTAAATATACATTATGGGGTCTCATTGATATGCAGATTAATTTTCAATGTTATTTGCTCTTAGGGTTAAATTGATACTGAAGGTTGTCTAGTTGAAGGATTTGTAGGGATGTTATATAAATATGTTTACAAGTGACCAAAAGAACGTAACGATTGTTATGAATGAACGAGTTTTCTGCTTATACTGTTTTAATATATTTAAATTGTTTAACTTTAAATATGTTGTTTTGTATGATTTAAACCTTAGTTTTGTATAACAATATATGTATTAAAACCCTATCGCAATACGTAGATAAAAACCTCATTATAAATAACTATTTGTTTATCGGTTTTAGATACGAGATCACAAGTCATTAGCGTCTTTTAATTTTGAGAGTTGATTTGTACATGACACACAATAAGGTAAAACCGTACAAGCAGTTTACAGCATAATAATATAGAAGAATGTTTAATATAATCCATACTTAATTCATAGTCCCAAGAGACTAATTTTAGCCTTTGGATCAATGGCATCAATGATCTAGATTGAATTTTAAAAATTTAGACGGAGTGACATTTTAATAAGGCACATGTGATGCTTTTACAAATCACATGTGATTGTATACTGAATCGTTTGCGATTAAATATTAATGCACAATTTTATTATGTAACAAGCAATGCCTTTTGGTTTTTGTGTTATGTAATCTGTCAATAGTAATGGAGGCGTACATCACAGTATTTTTTATTTCAAATTTTGCGTACCTGTGCTGAGATGACCTCCGGAAACTACACCAACCTTTCCTCCTTGTCCGGTGCTCCGACCAGTGGTTCTCGGCGGAGCACATGCAGAAGCGTGTCCACATGTGGTTGCAGCTGCTCATCTTTCTACAAACACTATTTCCCTAATTATTTCAAACTCGATTCCATTTCAATTCGCACCATCAAGCCTATTAATATTGTTGGCACTAGGTTTGCCAAGTGCACGCTTTCTGATGATGCAAACGATATCCGTGAATTGTTAAAGGTATTGCCGTTGATTAATTTGCCCTTTCTTCCTTCAATATATGTTGGCCTTTTCCTTATCCTTTTTGATTGAAGCTTAATTTCCATAGCCAAATGCAAATTCGGTGTTTTTTTATTCCCTTGGTCACAGGCCACTACAAAGATTCAATCAGTAAAATGGTTGAATCACGCATTTTCATTCTTGAAATGAACAAGTCTTTTAGGTTTAGCAAGTTCTGGTAATTACATTATACTTCAGCATTATGAAGCAAAAAGGGCTAAATCATCCTTTCTGTTGTAATTTTCTAATTGAGTTAGATTACTATAACTGGATGCTGATTAAAATTATTCAAAAACTGGCCATGACTCCACTGAATTGCTTGAATAAGAGTCCCTTCTACTATGTAATGAACAGTATACTGCTTTAGATATCAATTAGTACAGAAACTTCTGTTTTCGATTTATAGTTAGGAAGCACTCTTCTGTCTGATAATTAGAATCTACTTGGATACTACTGATATTCATACTTATCAGATATAAACGTTAGTATAGACATCCTTAATATTTTTATTTTGGTGCCACGTTCTTTATAATTCTATTTTGGTAATTTAATGTAGTTAGCCATTGTTTTCTTCACATCCAAGACTATTCATTTCAAATTTAACAAAAAGAAGTAGCTCATTTGGCATGCAGAAGTCAACTACAAACTCAACTCTAAGATTGCTGGAGTAATCAATTTGACATCACTGCAAGTTAAACGTGGATTCTTTTACTTTTGAGTTGTTTGATTCCAGATTTTAGAGACATAGAGTCATAGAGGAAGTTATGTGATATCTTATGTCAGACAGTTCTTTGTTGATTAGTTTTCTCCTCATGATTTATATTGACTACATTATTAATTGTCTTTAAAGATAATTTCTATCCATTATCATGTGTTTCTATTTGTTACATATGCTTTTCTCCCACCAGGCCAACCTACCACTTTAGGGCCTAGGCTATTCATACTTCCTTCTTCAGAAATTTTTTGATATTAATTTCATTTTTCTATTGGCACCAGAGACATGATATTTTCCTTTCTTCTTTTTTTCTGCTGCAGCATGTCGATCATTTCTTATCTTCATCTGATTTTCAGATATGAACTTTTGTTTTCCAGATCCTTCCTCATGATTTGCGTGACACTCTTGTGGTGGAATCTAAAAGAGATCAACTGTTGGAGGTAACTAATTTTTCAGAAGCCCGTTATAGTTGTAATGTTTTGTATGTAGTAATGAAGTATATGTCATAGTATATAGTGGCGCATTGATAAACGCATAAATTAAGTGCTGCTATCAAACTATACTATTTTGTTCTCTCGAAATGGAGAGATTTATATGACTCACTATGAAACATCTGTTGTTTAGATATACTTTCACTCCATGATATTTTACTTATGCCGGTAGCCGGTAGGTAGTATTGGATCTAGGTCGTTTGCCGGAGGCACGCTATCTTGGTGATTCAGGCCGAAGATATCTAAGAGATAAAGAGGTAAATGGTTCTCTTCATTTAGCATATGATATAAAATCATCATATTGTAAGTTAAGTTAGTAATGATGGATGAATAGATATCAATGGAAGAGTTAGAGTATGCTCAAAATGCCATTGGAGAAATTGGAGGAGATAATAGAGCTGGCATCACTGGCACCCTGCACCGCATATCGGCAGTCAGAAGTAAAAAAGGTGTTGTGGTGGGGTTAACTTGTCGAGTCGGGAGGGCGGTTCAGGGTCATATTGACATGGTTAGGGATCTGCTTCAGTTTGGAGAAAGTATCCTGTTTATAGGAAGGTAAATATTCATAAAAAAACCATTACACGTTCATTCATCATAACCATCTCCTCGTGGCCTAGTGGGTAAACCACTTGCCCCCCATAGGGGAGGTCAAGGGTTCAAGTCCCACCAGGTTTCAGTTAGGGATGGCCAGGGGGATGCTTTGGAAACGGTTAAAACTGGTTAGACCGCGTACATCTGAGCCAAAGGCTTGGCTCCCCCGGGAGGAGCCTTAACCGGGAGAAACTCCTTTAAAAAAACATGTTCATTCATCATATTGATGGGAGTTGGGACCCTCAAAATGAAAATGTTAAAATGATTAAAATGGTACAATTATACATACATATATATAAGTGTATGTATTATGTAATGTCTTGGTCAACACTGGTACTTTAAAACCTTACAGGCCCGGTGTAGGGAAGACTACGGTTATGCGAGAGATATCTCGAGTTCTCTCAGATGAGCTACAAAAGAGAGTGGTAGGTGTGCTATTTTCCAAGTTTTTTAAACTTCTACTACTACCCAAATTCATTTTCTATTAGATTATTGACAATAAAGATAGGTGGTTGTTGATACCAGCAATGAAATAGGAGGCGGTGGGGACATACCACATCCAGCAATAGGCAGTGCAAGAAGAATGCAGGTTTCAAAACCGTTTATGCAACACAAAGTAATGATCGAGGCCGTGGAGAATCACATGCCTGAAGTGATCATTATTGATGAAATTAGCACTCGTTCTGAAGTTAATGCTTGTCAATCTATTGCTGAGAGAGGAATTATGCTTATTGGCAGTGCTCACGGTGACCGACTGGAAAATATCATAAAGAATCCTGTTCTGTCTCATTTGGTATATTACTATGGCCTCCTTTATGTTTTAACTTTTGAGCTTCCTTACAACATAAAAGTAGAACTAATACTTGTTAAAAATTTCGTACAGGCTGGGGGAGTAGAAAGTGTTACTTTAGGGGATCATGAAGCCCGAAAGAGAGATGGTAGGAAAAGTATTAGTGAGAGAAGTGGTTCTCCTACTTTCCCCTTTATGATTGAAATGAGAGATAGACACTATTGGGTCATACATAAGGTATACTACTATTCTCTCTTTCTATATGTATATGTGTATGTATGCATGCATATTTCTAATCTTCAAGTATTTTCTTTTCTTCAGACGGAAAGAAGTGTGGATGCATTGCTTTGTGGGGAGAAACCTCGGGTGGAGGTATCTGACTTTTAAACTTCTAGTTTAAATCATGCATTTCATTTATGTGCGAGTATGAAGGAGATGAAATTCAAAATAGGACGTTTTAGACCAGTCAAGGGAAAGTTATGTGGAATGTGACAATGTGTTGCAACTACTTGTTTTAAGCGTAAGAAGCTGGGTGGATGATTTAAAATGATGCGGCGAGGATGCATGTTTTGATAATTTTATGTTTGCTTTTAGCCAATTCTTTCATGCATTTCTGGGATTCCAATTTTTAACTGAAGCATGCCTTGTGTTTTGCAGGTTCGGAAGCGGGACAAACAAATGAAAGTTATCATAGAGAAATGGAAAGTTGAGAATTAGAGAGGGGGCACATGATCCATTTGGAAACTCGCACAGATAATAGTAAGAGAAAACCCAGACCTTACTTTTTATCCAAAAAGGGTGTATATTCTGTTTGTAAAATATGTCCACATCTGAAACCCAAGGTCGCCGGACTTTGCCATACAGAAAACATGGGTTTGAGAATGATCAAATCAAGCTTAATATCTAAAGTAACACATATGGGTGTTTAAATAGCCAATCTTCTTAAAGTATGATGAAACATTAAAACTGTTGCATCCCTTCCAAATCAAAATTTGCAGAGCTGATCACATTCCCACAAACCACCAACCTGACACCAGCCGAGATTTGCCCCAAACTGGATTAACCATCTATGCCAAACTTTGCTAGCTTATCTGGTTTCAACTTTCAAGAGCTTAAAGAAGGGGAAAGATCAAAGCGAGAGAATGGGTAATAACTAAAAGACGATATGAAGAGAGTAACAATAACCATTTGATGAAGAAAAGCAACTAATAACCAAATCACCCCTGGGACTCTGGGAGTAACCCGAAGCTACTGTCCAAATTTCACACATATCCAACAGCAAACAAATGCACACAACCGATTCTTCCAGGACTACATAAATCTGGAAATAGCTGAGATTAACCCGAAGCAACTCTTTTTTCTGTATGTGCCTTTCCTCACATCTGTGTTCCTTCCACACTGTTTTACCACATAAAATCCTTAGTTTGTAATGCTAGTGGCTTAACAAACTTGGTCTAGACTGTCTAGTTTTCAACAAAAGACCATAGACAGAGAAAATAAACAAAACAAAATGCAATGACAACCCAATTAAGAGGGAAACTCAGAAGCAACAAACTTCCCTTCTCGTCTGTGATGAGGATTCCGTTGTACTTGCAATCTCACGACCAGTAATATGTTTGGTCTTAGGCAAACACTCTGTCATCGAATCAGAACCATCCAATTCAATATGGACTTCATCCATGTTGAACAATTTGGATTCTAAAAGATCACGAAAACACGTATCAATGTGTTGGCTTTTAATGAAACTTAAGTCCTTGCAAGATGCATAGCTCTTTGAGACTGTGACCATCACATTATATCACACACAGTCACACACCTCTCTTATCTATCACATAATATCAAAAATTAAAACAAATTTGGCATATTGATGTATGAAACATAATTTCGGGTTCAGGTTTAAGGACCCGAAGGGTGTCCCCATCCCCGATTTCTAAGTTTGGGAAATCCCCATCCCTGGTCAACTCGGGGATCTCCTGGTCAAATTTGATTTGGGTATGAGATTCCCCGTTTGGTACAAGTTTTTTTTTTCATTTTTTTATTTTTTTGTTGCCATCTTTAGTTTTGTGTCTTTCGGAAGCAATCTCTTTACTCGCCGATAAAGGTACGACTGTTTACATTATATCATCACATTCCCCACTCTCGCGGGATTGGGTAAAATTGATTACGTTGTTCGCTAGTATAGTCATGAATGTGTAATTTTTAACAAGGATAGAGTAAATGTTAAAATTTCCTGTCTCAATTGTAATAGAAACCGATAAATATATGATTTCTATGTTGTAAGAGAATGTATAATGGTTTTCCTTTTCTTGTAACTACATCTTGTAGTTAGAAGAGAGGGTTTAAAGGTTTATTGGTATTATTGCTTTTCCAAAAAAAAAAGATTTATTAATTTGAGGTAACATATTATTATATTATACTATATTACTATCTATCAATTGAAGAAGTGATATGAAAATTTATCATGAGAAAATGAAGGGTGTTTTTGTAAATTCATATTTATATCATGATACATGAGATGATTAAATCTTACGAGAATTTGAAATACATGAAAGTTGCAACTATTAGTTGGCTTATGTATGTGTTGACAAATGGTATATTAATGCCTTACATGGGTATTTTTAATATTTGTTTTATTTCTATTTTTATTTTCACTAATCACTAAAGTATCCATTTAATAATACTAGATTAACTTTAAAAATAATTCTATTATTATTTCTTTATCATAAGTTCCAAAAAAAAACATCTTGACAATTATTATAAGAAATTGTATAGCACTTATACAACTTTAACTTTATTTCTTAAGCAAGCAATATTAACAAAAGCTATCTTTTAATTAAAAGCTTATTCACAAAAAGTCAAAAACTATTAGATTTTAATAATGCGTTCTTCGATTCTCTTGAGATGTTTGATTAAATACGGTAAGTAGGCACGTGTAAAAGCGTAGAAAAAAAGACCTACACCTTACTTTCATTTTTCATATAACTGAAAACATTTTAGTAAGTGGCTATACATTTTTTTATAAATATTCAACTATATATTTTAACTTGATCTCAAGAATAATTTTAACCCGACACGAAGTACGGGGCAAATTAAAAGCTTGTTTATTTATCAAATATCAAAAGTTTAGTAGATGAATGTTGGGCCTCCTGACCCCTTTTGAATCAGAATAAAAGGAAATTATTGTTTTTATTTAACCCATCTAAGCCACTAATTGTATGATAAGATTTTAGTGGCCACAAACAACACATAAAAACATATATTATAATTATATGGGTGCAAATTTCACTAGCCCCTTCAAAATTCATGGCATCCCTTCGTCTCTATGTCCCCAATCCAACACGCGAAGAATTAATTTCTGTTCCACTTTATCACAACCTTAAACCCCTAACCAATCGCTCTGCCGTATCTTTACCCACTTCTTCATTTTGTAAATCGATAGCCAAGCACCATTCTAGGGTTTATCACAGGCCTCAACGCAATACAGGAACCATCAGGGCTTCTTCAGAAACCATGACTACAGAGAAATTGGGAATTAAGATCGTCAAAAACCCTCCAGAATCAAACCTATCTGACCTAGGCGTTAGATCTTGGCCCAAGTAATTCCTCTTTTCATTAACTAATTTTCATCATTTTTTCTTATCATTTTCGTTTTCTGTTTCAACTTTGAGCTATCAATCTGAGAAAAAAAAACCCTAGAATTCGAACTCGAAGAAATATGTTCGATTTTCAGCTGGTGGTGTTCTTGTTACAGAAGACTGATGTTAAGTGAGTGTGTGTGTGTGTGATTGATAGGTGGGGATGTCCTCCGAGCAAATTTCCATGGACGTATTCGGCTAAAGAGACATGCTACCTTCTGAAAGGGAAGGTGAAGGTTTACCCGGAAGGCTCCGATGAGGGTGTGGAGATCGGTGCCGGCGACTTGGTGGAGTTTCCGAAGGGTATGAGTTGCACTTGGGATGTTTCTGAAACCGTCGACAAGCATTATAACTTCGAGTAACTTCACTACTTGAGCTCTAAAAATCATTTGTCGAAACTGTTTTCTATAATCAATCGTTGAAACTATTTGATAAAACAGTGTGTGATGATTAGTGCCCAATGAATGACGTGCTCTTATGAATTTATGTTTCGTTTGGCATTTTTCAATCTCAAAAATTTGAGTGAAGGAAATTGGACATAGGGATTCTGCTGGAATTCATGTTCTTGTTTATCTCAAGTTTCTATGTAATGGACATGAACTCGATCAAGTATTCATACATGGTATTTTGGCAAGGGTTTGTTTAGGTTACAAACTAGCACTTCATAAATGGAAAATGATGTTTACAGCCCGAATGATAAGTGTATCCAAACACTTAAATAGATGAATGATGAAATAACTAATATCCTTCTCAACTAAAGTGTCTAAAGTGTTTATAGGTGTAAAATCACTTAAGATATACGTTGTATACAACATAAATTTGATCCTTATTTATAAATTAGTGTTTCGGTGTAGACAATACTTGTTTGAGCTAGAGAGTAGATAGGGAGGTTGGACTATGGTAAACTGTTAAACGTTCATCATTTTTTTTAAACGTGTGTTCACATATTATCGGAAAAGTTTAGTAGCAAAAACTTAGGAAGATTTCACTTAAACTGGCGATGTGATACGATTACCAAAAGTAGCATGTATATGAAACATTTGAATTCATGCATACAAAAAAAATTTAATGTCCTAATGATACTTAGACATTGTTGTACTCGTATAAGCTTTATCATCTAGTTAGTACTCTTAAAAACCAAAAAAAGTTTAAAATTGACTTTAACCATTCCGTATGTTTATACATAGGGTGTTAAGCTGGTTTATAGCAAAATATACTAATTGTCTTATAATCAATAAATACTTACATAATTGATTTGATAAATCAATAAATTATTCTATCTTTCATGGATTTAGTACTAAGATAACAAAAATATTAATCCTTAATGAAAGATATGAAAAGATTATTATTAATCTTTACATGTGGAATAAAAGGTGGATTAGTATGTAAACCTCTGAACAAAAACTTCAAGTGAATAATGTCAATTAATGCTGAATAAAGATTAGCATTCTTAATTAACTTGTCAAGATAACTAAATTAATATAATTATAAAACTTAAACTTAAAATTGTAGTGTTACAATCTTACATGTGAACCTTTTAAAAAAATGTCACTGAGTAGTAAATTAGTAATTTAATGTCACAACTCCTCTATTTAGATTACCAATTTATTAGTCATAAAAATGGTCTTAACAGTAAAATAATATTAAAACAAAAGTAATGTTGTCTTTAAAAAAAGGATTGAATGACTTTTGTGCTACAATATAAAAAACAAAGTTATTTGCTTTCGCACATAACAAGTTACATTATTAAGTTATTTTCATTCAGACACAAGTTTTGTTTGTGTGTTGCATACAAGTCTCGGCTGTTGGCTATCATTAATTACAACACACAATGACACAAGAGGTTAGTTATAGAATATTGGTTGGATACAATTAGCACCAAGATAAAATTTATGAAAGTTCAATTCATTTATTTCAATAATAAAAATTACAAAAGTGTTAAGTAAACATAATTGAAATAAACCACTCATGAGAAATTGTGATATGTATTCTGGATGGGAAAAAATAGATGAGAATGTGAACCATCATATAAGGCAAGATGAGTAAAATGGAGGGTGCCATCATGAGTATTGTTCAACAAAAAAGTATCGTTGAAGTTAAGTGTAGATTTTACAGAGTGAGAGTGAGATCAACTATGTAATATGCGGTGGACTTTTGGCTAAAGGGAAAGATAGAAGGGGTAGAGTATTCACCGAACCCTTAATCACGTGGGAAGTCTTCATTCTTAGTAGTAATGAAGAAAGTACAATGATGATGATGAAAGTGGCAGAGATCAGAAATATTGAGGCGGGTCTATGGTAAACCTTGCTACACAAGATATTACATGGAGTTTTGATGGCTGAGCTTGAGATTGTACATGTCATCGGTGAATTGGAAGAAAGAAGACCGATAGTTTGGATAATTCAACAAATGACAATGAACGTCAATTAGGGAGAGTCGGAACGATTATAGTCAATGAAATGAGGAGTGATTTATTGAGTGAAGGATATAACTTTCAATGGTGCTCAAAATTTCTATTTTTGGTTTTCCTTATAATTTCTTTATGATTTTTTTCCTTTTCTTTGTCTTAGGAAGATATTTTTTATTTGATTTCAATTTTTTTTCTTTTCTTTCTCAAGAAAAATACTCTTGTTAATATTTAACTATTTTAGTTCCAGCAACAACAAAACTCAATCTTGTTGGTTCGGGGTATTGGAAAAATAAGGTATAGAGTCATACCCTAACCATAAGTAGAGACTGTTTTCTAAAAGATTAAGTTTTTTTTAATATAACCATACTAATTATTACAAGACTCGCATATCAAGCACATTTAATAAATGGGCTGAATGATTCAAATTATCAATTTTTAAGATTGATGTTTTCAAGTTCTAATATATCCAAATTTTCAATTTTTTTAAGTTGATGCTTTCAAGTGTTAATATAAATAAGGGTTTAGTTTTTGAAAGTATATCGAAGTTGTCACTTTTTGCTATTGTGTATACCCATCACTACAAAAAAATGTCATTTAATGGCATACAAAAAGTGCCACAAAAAACTAAATAAGTGCCATTAAAAACCCATTTGGGAATCTGCGGCACATAAAATAAGTGTCACTAGAAGCGCTACCATTAAAGCCTTTTAATGGCACTTTTTATGTATGCCGCTGCAAACTTTTAGATCTTTAATGGCACTTTTGTTTTTGCCACAATAAACAAAAATGAATTTGTGGCACAAAATTTTCTACTTTTAGTGGCACATTTTTGCCACAAACATCGCATTGTTAAATTAAATACCGCTATAGACGTTTATCATATTATTTGTGATTTATTATAATGATTATTAATACGCAATATAAAATGAAAACACAACTATAAGATATAAAAATCATAATAACATCACTTTCCTTAAAAGTTCAATCATCCAAAATATTTCAATGTATACTAAATGTCAAATAAGTCTAAATATCAAACATAAAACATATAATACTAACAAATGTTTGGATAAAAACACGAAACATC
>JAUEJL010063242.1:0-17965 GCA_032274825.1 Drosophyllum lusitanicum | reverse complement strand
ACACTAATAGAATTGCATAACTCTACAAAGATATAACCGAAATGAATAGTTAATAATAGTTAATGAAGCTCATAATTGGGTAAGAATATACATTGTCTTCAAACCCAAACTCCTAATATGTTGACACATCATCCACCCACTTAGGCTAATTAGCTTGGATTCAAGAATTGAAGCTCAATCATGCATGCCACATATGATTGGAACCTTACTAAGTTATAAGAGATATAGATAACTCAGGGATAAAACCGCTCATGCCCTAGGGCAAATCAATACCACACATTCGGCTCTCTACTAGTTACTACAACTACAACTCTGATAATCAAACTTTGTCGTATGTACATAAATTTATATACTCGAATAACTATTTCGACATCAACATCTACATCACGTTCTTAACATTTTGAATCAGGGATTCCTTGTATCTCAAATAAGTATATATTCTCTACTAGTACTATGAAAGGATCATTTGTTTGATCATCCTCATTCTTTACACTAGAATAATACATTTATCTATATACTAGAATAATACACTCATTCATTAATTACACTAATCATGCCCAACCATCTGTTGGATCATATGCCTAGCCTTCTACCCGATTTTTCTACTTCACGGCATCCGTGGGTCATAGTCTACAAATTTACAATTTTGAAACCAATTTGCATACTGTCGCTCAATAACATTATTACATCATACTCTGGTTATCAATAAAAATGTAGTTTTACGACTAGACACTAATTCGGCTAATATAGCCAATGTAGACAAGTAAGTCTATTAGAACGACATCTTAAATTCTAGTTTTCTCTTTATATTATAATCACCACAAAATTTTGTTTAGTCAGGGTGATAACAGTAACTGAAATAGGCCCAATTACACTTATAGGCTACGCTTCTGTATCATTTTGTATAAAAGAACATTACTCGCTTTATTAAACTTCCATTTCATCACTAAATAATAGTATATAATTTAAATTTACTTTGGATATTCTCTATCTCATCTCTTATTTACTTGATGCTCATTTCACTAATCATCACAACATTACCTAACACGGTCTATTATTCATCTCAACTCTAGTTTATGTAACTCATTTGTTTAATAATCAAACTCTTATTATCACTTATCACAACCATTATCACGGTGGTTCAAACAAGTCATCTTAACACTGTTAACTATTTCAATTCTTACACTGTACTCCCCCACTTGGATATAACTCATGGTATGATTACAATATACTAATCATAAGTAAACCAACAACTTACACAAAAGTCATTTATTGAAGCTCACTACAAAGTTCATAATACATAGGAAAAAGGTAAGCACTACAGTCTGTACTACATCAAAACATAGGAAAGCTTTTACCGAATTCTGAGGGCTTATTCGGTCATCGGTTCAGGTACGGTTATCACATAAATACCATAATTAGTCAAGTGTTTGTTTCTTATGCTCTGCATGGTCATCGATCATCGGTTGAAATGTGTGTCCTCGTAAACTCATATTTGACTTCAAAGTTTCAGCTGTGTTTGGAAAAAAAACTTATTTGGTATGTTTATCACATGTGAAAATTCTCAATTTTCAACTAGTTCCATTTTAGTTTTTTTTCCATGCTGTATACTTTTAAATATTTGTTACATATTGTTGAAAAAATGTGTTTTTTATGTTTTTGGACACAATTAAATATATATAGATATAATATATTTTATTAGTATTTAGTTGGTATAAGTATTCCTTGAAGAGAGCTTCGTAACAAACTAAAGAGTGTCCAAAATGGAGCTAAGGTGAATGAGATATCGAGTCTCAAAGTGGAGTATTTGGAATGGAAATTTGAGTGTGGAAACTTGATCCCACATAGAAGTTGGAAAACTATAGACAAATAAGGCTTGGAAAGCTTCTCTCGGGTGTAGAATATGGATTTCCTAAATTCGTTGAACTTTTGTCAGACATGAACATGGAATCATACATGAATTAACCGTTCCCTAGTCTCCCCAGCAGAATGGAATTGCTGAAAGGAAGAATCGGACCTTGAAAGAAATGGTCAACGCCATGTTGATAAGTTCCGGAATTAATGAGAACATGTGGGACCTCAATGGTGGCGATTCCAATACCTAAGGCTATGAAGGTAGGACCCAAAACTGTAAATTGCATATTTATTGGTTATGCACATCACAATAGTGCATATCGATTTCTTGTGCATAAATCAAAAGTCCCTGATATACAAAAGAATACGATAATGGAATCAAGGAATGCTTCTTTGAGAATTTTGTTTCCTTGTCTAACCAAGGAAATCTCTCATATACGCCAGATTATGAAGAGGTTGCTCACAAGGATGAACAAGGTCAATCTGAGAATGAAAAAGAGATTGAACCTGGACAAAGCAAGAGGGAAAGGATTGAAAAATCGTCTGGTGTAGATTTTCACACTTACATGGTCGAAAGTGAACCCAAAACTTATCGAGAAACGGTGACTTATTCGGAAGGACCTCAATGGAAAAATGCCATCAAAAGTGAAATAGATTATATTTTACATAAGAAGGACCTCAATGGAAAAATGCCATCAAAAGTGAAATAGATTATATTTTACATAATCACACCTACGAGCTCGTGGATCTACCTTCGGGTTGCAAACCACTAGGCTATAGGTGGATCTTCAAGAGGAAGATGAAGGCTGATTGTATTGAGAAATACAAATCAAGATTGATAAATACAACGAGAAGGTCTAGATTACTTTGATACTTATTCGCCGGTTAAGCGAATAACCTCCATTAGGATGGTTTATAAACTTGGAGGTTCACCAAATGAACGTGAAAACGTCTTTTTTAAATGGGGATTTAGAAAAGATTTATGTGGAGAAACCTGAGGGTTTTGTCGCCTCAAGGTAAAAGAAGAAAGTTTGTACACTTGTTAAACAATGACATCAAAAGTTTGACCAAAAGTTTGACCATGTCATGCTAGAATGTGGTTTCAAAATAAATGAATGCGATAAGTGTGTCTATGTGAAAGACACAACTCAAGGATATGTTATCCTATGTCTATATGTAGATGATATGCTTATGATTGGAAGTGATAAGAAAATAATAAAGTCCACCAAGGATATGTTGAAGTCAAGGTTTGACATGAAAGACATGGGTTTGACGGATGTAATTCTTGGAATCAAATTATACGAACCCAAAGTGGACTTGTGTTGAGTCAAACATCTATTCTTAAGAGATCTAATGCAGGTGATTCTAGTATAGCTAGAACTCCAATAAATGCTAGTCAACATCTATCCAAGAACAGAGGAGATAGTGTTGAACAAGTTGAGTATTCAAGAATCATTGGCAGTTGGATGCTAGTCATCAGTTTTATTTTTCCTCTAAAATTTTCGAAAAATCTATATTAGGAAATTATATAACTTGTAAATCAAGATTCTGATTTGATTTTGCAAATCAATAAGTTTATGATATTATTCAATATTAAATGTAGATACAGTTTTCATATTTAACTTTAAACTTTCAGGCAAGTAGGTCATATCCGGCAGTACACGCTGCTACTGTTGAACCCTGGAAAACAGATTCCGACTCTGTTTTAAGGGAATCGTGTCTAACACGGGCCTCGGTCCCCTATTTATTTTTTTCAAGTCTTCTCCTCTGCTACGTCCTTTTGTCGTAACTTGCGCATTGGTTAATAATTAGGGATATGAACGAGCCGAGCCGAGCCAAGCCATTCTTTACACTAATCGAGCCACACTATTTTAAAAATCCAGAAGCTCAAGCTCGAGCTCGTAATTTGAGGCTCAAGTTCGGCTCGTAAAGTGTTTTACAAAACTCGTGATAGGCTCGCTAAAGCTCTTTATTTTTTTGTTTTTTAAATAATAGTTTAAATTATATAAATAACAAATAAAAAACAATTTGAATTTTTAATTTTATTTTTTTTAATTTTTTTCATATTTAATGATATAAAAACAATTTAAATTTTGAATTTTGAACTTTTTCATATTTAATGATATAAAAATACTACAATTATATAAGTAATAAATAAAAATTAAAAAATAAATATTATATCAAAGCTCATTTAAACTTGAGCTCGTGAGCTTAAACGAGCCCAGTATACAAGGCTCGAGCTTGTTTACTACATGAGTCTTAATCTAGGCTCGAGCTCGTTTAGGCTCGGCTCGTTTCGAGCTTTTAACAATCCGAGCTCGAGTAGCTCAGAGTAGCTTGGCTCATTTACTTCCCTAATTATCATTTAGTTATAAAATTGACTCAACATAAAATAATTTGTTCAACATAAGAAATCCGACAAGATAAGATGTTTTACTTTGAAGTTGAAGTTATTGATTAGCCTTAATCCAGAGTAATTATTAAAAAAAACAAAATCAAGTATCCGGGTATACCTGAATCATGATCAACCTATAAAGTACCTACCTAACAACTAACCGAACCATTTCTTTTTCAGGTTAATCAATTAACCAATTAACTATAACAGAAACCTGATTAAACGGATCGGGTTAGTCCTATGGTGAATCGGCCAAGACGAAGTTAGGAAAGTTGTCATATTCCTTCATGATATATGACAGTCTCGGAGAATTTGGGCTTCCACAAATAGGAGAATTGTGGCCCAAATGAGGTCGGTCTTCCACCATTGGCTCCGGTATCTCCTCCATCTCAAAGATCATGATGGGATTTTCTTCCTGGATTTACACAAAGAAGTTTTTCAAACTGAATAACACAGATTAAATAAACAAAGGAGCTAGTGTTTCACAAATTAAAGAAAGATGAAGCTCACCTTTGACTGTCTTGGTAGGGGGTTGCAAGCAGAAACAGATTGGAAAGAAACATCTATAATTGAATGATAGAAATTGGTGAATTACTGATTATAGAAACAGATAATTGTAAAATTAGATAAACTGACTGTATATGTTACCTTCATCTAACCCAATGGTCTTCAAGAACTGATTCAGATCCATTGTTTCTTTCTGTGATTGGATACAATCATCATGATTATGAAGGAAGCCTTCTTCTGCAATAGAGTAAGGAAATCTTTCATCTTCAGCAACAGTTATTGATTGCTTTCCATGACTCCTTTTCTTTAAACCCTGCTGCTGCTGAGCAGATGGCTTCACTGAATTGGTAAGGTCACTGAGTGCTTTTCTGCCACTAACACGAATCTGAGACTTCTTGGACACTCCAAGATCTTCCCCAATTGGGATTGCATTCATTGTATTGTGCTTTCTTGATGGCTGCAGTGCAGATGGTTTCCCAGAGTTTGATATATCATTAAGTGCTTTCCTTCCTCCAAGACCCCCTTTGTTCTTTTGAACAACAGACCCATTGGTTTTAACCCCTAAGTGGAACAATGGTCAATTTGAAAACTATTAATACAACCGAAAAACATCGTACCCTTTAGTCAAATACTAGAAATCAACATAATCAAAGCAAACAGGGTAACGACATCGTAAGTTTCTTTTCATCAAGAAAGTAGCTAACATACCATCAAAGTGGAAGCTAAAATTTTGGTCTTGATTCAGACGACTAAAATGCAATGCCATAACTTGGCAATTGACTTGATTCCCTGCAGTATACACGAAAGCATAACATAATTCAAACATTGATGAAGATAATATTTTAATAAGTAACAATTTCAAGGAAAATCGTATGAAAGCAAAACAGTGTGCACGAGATGTATCGAATGATTTGTCATGAGATTGGTTTTTATATTACCAGAAAAATCGTAAATCACTTAGGGGAAACAAGTGAAACAAACAACAAGATCCAGATTCAATTTGCTTAGTCACAACACACAGAACAAAAATCGTTTGGAAACCCTAACGAACTTAGGGCTTTGTTTTAGGAAAAAAAATCTACACATCTTAATTTCCGAATTCGGTTTCATCGAAGTGAACCGAGACCATACATAGCAGATTAAGATTTCAGTCAAAGAAACATATAATCCAAAACGGAAAATCAAAAACAAACGGGATGTAAACGAACAAATCGAGTTCTGTAACAAATGAAGAAAAAAAAAATTAGGGTTTCAAGGAGAAGAATACTCACAAACAAGGGTGTCGATCGACTGATGGTGAGTGAAGATTTTGTGCGTTCAATCGGAAACGATTTTTGGTTAAAATTTTTCTCTGAAACACGCTCAGGCTTCATATTTAACGGGTGAGAGGACTCCCACGCAAGTCGCAACGGTCATATTGCTTTTCCTTTTTACGATTTTGTCCCTCCAATAATGATTATTTACGTCAAGAAAAAAATCGCACACACACATTAACCAAATACAGATTAACCAAATAAGGGTTTGGTTTGAATAATTATGATCCTATATTGGTTCTACTTATCGATAAGCCGATAACCTCATTCAACTGACCCAAGATCATTGGAAACTAGAACTACAGTAGTAAGCAGTAAGAGAAAATAACGAATAAATCAAGAAAGGGTTTACTTATTTAAAATGTATTAAACTATACCCCAAATGTTAATGTGTGTATCCACCTTCCAAAAATGCTATTGTGTGTATTAAACTTTTAATTTGTTGTTATTGTATGTATTTTGATTACATAAAAAATAAAAAAAAGTATAAGTTTAGTACATACAATAGGAAGTTTAATACATACAATAACACGTTTTTTAAAAGTTTGATACACATAATAGCATTTTTGAAAGGTGAATACACACATTAACATTTGGAGTATAGTTTAATACATTTTGGAGAAGTAAACCCATCAAAAAATCACACATGAAGTTCCTGATAATTAATGAACTAGTATATCAAATAGGATTTAAATATAATGAAAAGAAGAATACTCCGTAAAGCAAATAAACTAGAGCATTAGAAGAAAAAAATGTTTGAAAAACTAGTAAAAGAATTAATAACTACAACATGAGATGGAGATGATTTATCAATCCATATAGAAGTAGAAGAGTAGATTTTTACCAATTAAAACCCCATGCTACAAATCTTGCAATGTTTTGTGGGAACGTCATCTAATTAAGGGGCTAGGAAGTTCATATGAAATTTGAGTATAAGATCGATCACTATCTTTTCTATCGTTATGTATTAGATAAAATGGTCCGCTAGCGTATGAATAAATCAACTATTAGCAATCAAGATATAGTTTCTATATTCTTTCTTACGTATGGACGAGGTTCGAGTCAAACACGAAGATCACCATCCATCCTTGCTACCAAAATAACTCTCATAACGAAGCCGAATATCAATACAAGAAACAACACTAAGGGACACATTTTATAATTTAGACTTGATGGTGCCAAGATTACAAACCCTTCAACGAACTAATTCTATATATGTTGTGTTTGTGTGTGTTTCTCATTCTAGTTTGTGATCGGAGATTCAGAGCGCACCACTTATTTATATCCGAATAATATAGTGGCAGATTCACAGACTTTGGTGGTACGGGCCATGGCCCCCGATGCTTTTTTGACTAAAAAATAAAATAAAATCAAAAGCCCACTACTGGTTTGTTATCAGTTACCTCGTGAACTTTAAGCGCACAATCTCACTTAAGCCCAACAAACTAAGTAGTCCGTGATGGAGTCTTGAAGATGCGAGCAAGAACGACATCAAGTCAGCATTTCAGCAACCAATATTATATGTATACACATTTTTTTAAACTTTATAATACCGTAGTTACTTCAATTTATAATAGTACAAATATTATCCCTAAGTTATAAACATGTGGTTTCTTGTCGATTTATGTTTATGATATTAAACTAGCTTAATGACTCGCGCACACAAAAGTATAACACAAGTAAACCTGAAATACAACATAATCAATTAAAAAACTTCAAATAGATAAAAATTGTGCCAAGTACTTCTTAGAAGTTCTTAATTTTCAAGTACGTCAGTAAATATGAATATCGGCATAATAAAGGTGCCCAGAAATTCCCATCTTGTCAAAAGTAGACTTTGGATACAAAAAAACTTGAAAACAAAATCAGAAACACATGTTAAAGCTCACCATTACAATATAAATTATATAAGAACTGTATAATGAAAGCCATCCTAACCTTTGCACATCTTCACTTTGTGTTCAAGTAGCATAAGCAACTCTTATAATTAAAAATAAAATAGACCATTATATTGATACAATGTATACTTATTAGTATACTCTCTTTGGCCACTATGGCAAAAATGAATATATAAATATAAAGTGTCCGGTGTCCCCATTATGTGTCTGAAAATTATATCTTTTTAAGTAGAGAATTTATGTTTCAAAAGAGACGCATTAGTTAAACTTTGACCTCTAAAATTTCTTGACAATCGTCATCACGATTAAAGCTAATCCATTACCATGGTCTACATAACAAGATGAAATAAATACTCTTCCTAAAAAAGTATTCTCTTAAATTAGATGATGTAGTTTTTTTAGTAGTGTGAATCATATCTCTGTGCAGTGTTATAGTTATCAGTGTTGATGTTAGTCTAAATTAAAAAAGTAAAAAAAATAAAAATAAATAATAAGGCCAAATAGCTAGGCTAGCAAACGATAACGTATCAATCTAGTTCATATAATTACACAAGAAATGTATACAGAGGAGTACGTACATTTTAATCTACTAACATTTATCTTCCAATTAAACATATATAGTTAATGTATATAGTTAATCATACATACATAGATTAAGATATAGATAAGATTATACCGTATACAAAGTTACAAACTTTTACACCGGAAAAAAGCGGCTGGAATAACGCCAGAAACCTTAATTACCAAACTGTCCATCGTCATGTAAAGAAAGCGGCATGAATTACACTGGAAAAAAACTGGCCGGGGTTATTATAGTAAAATTAACGAATATTACACTAAAAACAAACTTTCTGTTACAATCTTAATTTCTCGCATAAACTCACCGTTCTCGACTTAAACTTGTTACTTTCCCGCCCTTCTTCACGCCTGCACAAAACCAACAGTCTTTTCATAATCTACACAGTAAACCTAGCTAGGGTTTCACTCGTTGCTCGATTATATCCAAAGATCCGCCATGAAAATCGATGGTAAAACCAATTTTCTTCTTCTAATCGGTTCTTGTCTTCTAATGTCTTTGATTGCTTCAGCTGATTCATCGCTCGAGTATGACTATTATCGAGATTCATGCCCTGAAGCGCATGAAATTATCAGATCAACTTTACGCCGGATCTATGATCGAAATTCTAGTGTTACTCCAGCTATTCTTCGCTTGCTTTTCCACGATTGTTTTGTACAGGTCAGTTATTTTTGGTGTTTCTAATTTCGTATTAACTTTTAACTTTATCAGTCATTATTAATCTGCTGTTGTTATCGATTATTGAGATCGTCTTAGTTTTGTGTCTACGTTAGTTACAGTTTATTGTCAATAGGATTCTAATCACGTAACTGCAAATTGATTGAGCGATTAGTCCTTCATGTTCTTTTTTTTTGTTATTGTGCGTTAAATCCAGAGAACTAGGTCTTGTAGTCAGTAATATCTAATTACAAATGTCCTCTATTCTTATTATACACACTTCTGGTTGGAAATGTTACTTAATGGGAAGTTCTTTATATTTTAGTGAGACAGAGCAAGTGTGCTATGTGTTTTCATAATTGTTATTTGTGTAGAAATGCATTGACATACATTCGATATATATGCACCACAAACACAGAAACACATACACCCAAACGAGTTTCACACATACGTACAAGTATTATTGTTAGATTTGATATTGAGTTAAAGAAACGTTATGCAGGGATGTGATGCCTCAGTGCTTTTGGACCACACTGACTTTATGGGAAGTGAGAAAGACACTCCACCAAATCTGTCTTTGAAGGGGTTTGATCATATTGACCTCATCAAGTCCAAACTCGAAAATGTATGCCCTGGTGTGGTTTCTTGTTCTGATCTTCTTGTGGTTGCTGCTCGTGAGAGTGTGGTTTTGGTAACTAGCCCGTTTCTCTCTCAATTCTTTTCCTTTCCACCTTACCTTCAAATTATGTAAGAGTATAAAAACATCGAGTAATATCTTGATTACTAATATTTGATTTATTCATAGGCTGGTGGACCATTTTATCCGGTACGCACCGGTAGGAAAGATAGTGATCGATCTTATCCTCAGATTTCGTATGAACTTCCTAGCCCCTTAGATGACCTTCCTACAAACATTGCTAGATTCGCAACAAGGGGTTTTAATGAAAAAGAAACAGTCACTCTCTTAGGTATGAACCAGTCATCTATTCATGCGATCGCAGTTGCACGTATTGTTTCCTTTACTAGTTGGCAATGTTTTTAATATTCTCTAATTTGTTTCTGTTTGTTTTTTATCCTATTTAAATATATTATTCTACTCTAAAAACTTAATTATGGTTTCTTGATATTGTTATTCACTATTTTGTGAACAAAAATTTAGTATTACTACTCTCCAAACATCTTGAATGGGTCTACCACTTTGAGTAACTTAGAACATACCTCCTTAAATGCATCTCCAGTAAAGAAGACCATGTTTAAGGTAAATATTACCAAACACCTGCAAATAGCAAACTATGTTTTGGCGCATCATATAGAAAGTACATTATGTTTTGTTTTTTTTTTTCTTATTTAGCCTTTATAAAAACCATCCTCTACTTATTTTTTGTGTATTGTATTCTTTTCGGTTTGCATCATTGTTTCATAACGCTAAACAATGCACCATGTGATGGTTGAAGGTGCTCACAGTACTGGAATGATTCACTGCAAATTCTTTGAAAAAAGGCTTTACAGTTTTGGTGGGACTGATCAGCCCGACCCATCTATGGATGCTGAATTTGCAGAACTCCTACGGGCAATATGCAACAGCAACACTTCACATTCACACACTGAATCACCATCAGCCTCACCATCACCATCACCATCACCATCACCATTAACTTCATCAAAGAGTCATCAAGAGCAAGCCATGAAGATGGACTATGAAGGAGCAGGATCAGGGTTTGGGACTCTATATTACCGCAGCCTTCTTCAGGGGAGGGGTATCCTGTTTGTGGATCAGCAGCTAACAGCTAGTGAAGAAACTGCAAATTGGGTTAGACAGTATGCTTCAGATGTTTCTATGTTTCGTAGAGATTTTGCCCAGGTGATGATGAAACTTTCGAGTACCCAAGTGCTAACCGGACACAATGGTGAGGTGCGAAGAAACTGCAGAGAAGTAAGTTCATCTTTGTGGTAGGCTGCTCCTTGATCATGGTATTATTTTTTACTACTTTCAACTTGCTTATAACATTGTTTGGTACTTGAATATGTTTGTTACATAGTTACATGACAAAACACCATGATATAAAGCTTCTGAATAAATGTTATTTTCTATCATGACAAGCTTCAAAACTTGTTTGATTTTTATGAAATTGTCTGAATATTCCAGTTACATTGTAAAGGTTAGGTTGTCAATGACAATTAGACATCTATACTTGTGTGGTAGTTAAGGTTGCATTTTGGTTAAATTTTGAATAGTTGTACTTTGTTTAAAGCAAATTCTGCCAACTGGTAGGTGTTATTCGGTTAATATAAGATGTTTGACTTTGAAGTTGAAGTTATTGATTAGCCTTGGTATTTATTAAAAAAAAAAACCAGGTATCCGGGTATATCCGAATCATGATCAACCTAAGTACCTAACAGCTAACCAAACCATTTCCTTTTGAGGTTAATCAATTAACCAATTAACTATAACAGAAACCCGATTAAACGGATCGGGTTAGTCGGGTAACAGTTATTTTTTACGCCCCTATGGTGACTCAGCCAAGACAAAGTTTGGAAAGTTGTCATATTCCTTCATGATATATGACAGTCTTGGAGAATTTGGGCTTCCACAAATAGGAAAATTGTGGCCCAAACGAGGTCGGTCTTCCATTATTGGCTCCGGTATCTCCTCCAGCTCAAAGATTAGGATGGATTTTCTTCCTGGATTTACACAAAGAAGTTTTTCAAACTGAATAACACAGATTAAATAAACAAAGGAGCAAGTGTTTCACAAATTAAAGAAAGATGAAGCTCACCTTTGACTGTCTTGCAAGCAGAAACAGATTCGAAACAAACATCTATAATTGAAAGATAGAAATTGGTGAGTTATTTATTATAGAAACAGATAATTGTAAAATTAGATAAACTGATTGAATCATGTCTAAAAATTTGATATCTCAAATGTTAAATATTTGCTGTAACTTATAAAAATATGTTAAATACCTTTAAAAAAAGCGCACGCGCATATTAAGAAGTGGAGGATGGTTTTATAAAGGCTAAAAGATAAAGATTAGCCAAATTATAAGTGATTGGTTTGAAAAACTATGATCCTATATTGGTTCTAGTTATGATTAGCCGATTACCTCATTCAACCAACCCAAGATGATAAAAAAAAGAGAACTACAGTACTAAGTGGTAAGGGACAGGGACAGTGACGAAAAAAATCAAGAAACCACACATGAATTTCCTGATAATTAATGAACTAGTATATCAAATAGGATTTAAATACAATGAAAAGAAGATTACTCCATAAAGCAAATAAACTAGAGTTTTAGAAGAAAAAAATGTTTGAAAACTAGTAAAAGAGTTAATAATTACAACATGAGATGGAGATGATTTATCAATCCATATCGAAGCATAAGAGTAGTATTTTTACCGATTAAAACCCCATGCTACAAATCTTACAATGTTTTATGGGAACGTCATCTAAGGGGCTAGGAAGTTCATATGAAATTTGAGTATAAGATTGATCACTATCTTTTCTACCGGCGTGTATCGGATAAAATGGTCCACCAGCCTATGAATAAATCAAATATTAGCAATCAAGATATAGTTTCTATATTCTTTCTTATGTACGTATGTTCGAGATTTGAGTGAAACACAAAGATGACATTCATCTTTGCTACCAAAATCACAGTCATAACGAAGCAGAATGATAAGCCTTTTCGAGATGGCCAGTCTCCAAAATAAATTAACACACATGATTGGGGCAATTTTCTGCATATCTCAAAACTAAAAATTACAACTCTTAAATAATGAAACGTACGAATAAGAAAACACCACTACTTCCTAATTTTCCGACTCCACTAACCACTAACAAATGTGGACCTGCCACTTCTTTGACTCTGCTAAAAACAAGGAACAGACTTGACTGACTCAATCCTAAATTAACTCAACAAAATCAATAGACTGCTGCTTCCAAATTTCACGTGCATGTGCATGGCCCAAATGAAGATATTTGTTTCATAATCCTTATGGGCCCGACTAATCAATTTTAATCCAGATACCGACTGGGCTTGACAATCGTTCTCATGGGCCTAGACCTGGTGGGCCTTACAGACCCGTCTTTTGGAAGTTCCGTATCAAAACCCACCCGTTGAGAAACAACCTTGTCCTCAAGGTTGGAAACCGGGTGAGCAGCTTCAATTGCCTGCTGGGGAATGGTAAACCCTGGGAAAGCAGTGTTAAAATGGCAAACATCCTCCCAAGTAGCTTCTGAAACATCACTACCAGCCCACTGAATCAAAAGCTGAGCTATGGCTTGTCCATGGCGCTGAATGGTACGATAATTTAAAACCGCTTGTGGTTGAAGAACGGGGGTACCATCATCTGTAACAGCAGAAGCAGAGCTTGGCAGTGGGCTTGGGGGTCTCCGTAGCAGGGACGTAACAACGAGACATGGAAGACCGGATGGATGCGACTGGATTCCGGTAACGCCAAACGGTATGCTACTTCTCCAATCCGAGCAGAAACCTGAAAAGGACCAAAAAAACGTTTTGCGATCTTATGGGAAGATCGCTGTTGAACTGAAGTCTGACGGTAAACACGCAAACGAACGTAGACCCAATCGCCAATGGCGAATGTCTTTTCTGTGCGGTGTAAATTGGCATAATGAACCATCCGTTGGTTAGAACGGGAAAGGGACAACTTTAGTTGGGAGAGGAGACGTGTATGTGTTTGGAGGGTGTCATCAATTGAGGCAATCGAAGAAGCACCAACAGTGTAGGAAGGGATCGATGGAGGTGGCCGACCATAAAGAGCCTGGAAAGGGGTCATGGAAATAGAGCTGTGGAAGGAAGAATTGTACCAGAATTCAGCAAGATATAGGTAACGAGCCCAAGTTTTTGGCTCATCACTCGCAAAGCACCGCAGATAGGATTCAAGACATCGATTGACAACCTCGGATTGGCCGTCTGTTTGAGGGTGATAAGAACTTGAATGTTTGAGGGTGGTACGAAGTTGCTTAAATAACTCTTTCCAAAATCAACTTAGAAATAAGGGATCTCGATCGGAAATGATGGTCTTCGGGAGGCCATGAAGGCGATATATGGTGGTAAGGAAGGCAGTGGCCAAAGTAGAAGCAGTGTAATGAGGAGGCAAGGCAATGAAATGGGCATACTTAGAGAGGCGATCAGCAATCACCCAAATGGTAGCCTTACCATTGGATGGGGGTAATTGGGTGATGAAGTCCATGGTGAGATCTTCCCACACTTGATTGGGAATGGGAAGAGATTGAAGGAGGCCGAAGGGTTTATGAGTTGGATACTTATTTTGTTGACAAGTCGGACATGAGCGAATAAAAATGGTGACCATTTGTTTCATGTGTGGCCATGAAAAAGAGGATGAAAGGCGCTTAAGGGTTGGACACAAACCCGAGTGGCCACCAATGGGGGAAGAGTGAAACTCATGAATAATCTGTTGGTGGATGTCTCGGATGGATGGTACCACTAGCCGACCCTTGTGATAAATGAGACCTTCATGGATCCGGTGGTGGGGATGGCCCTGTGGTGCTTCGGTAATGGCAGCCCAATAGCGTCGGCCCGCTGGATCGTTTTGATAATAGTGGCAAACTTGATCCATCCAAGGAAATACCAGTCCGGAGATAGACAACAAGAGGGAGTCATGAACCCGACTCAAAGCATCGGTGACTCGATTTTCCTTTCCTGGTTTATAAAAGATCTCAAAATCATAACCCAGTAACTTAGCAACCCACTTTTGTTGTTCAGGGGTTTGAATGGTTTGGGTTAGTAAGTGGCGAAGGCTGTGGTGATCGGTATAAATCCGTAATCGACGTCCAAGAAGGTAATGTCGCCATTTGCGAACTGCCTCGGTAACAGCATAAAGCTCTCGATTGTAAGCCGACAATGTACTCATGCGCCTGCTCATCTTTTTACTGAAAAAGGCTATGGGTTTGTCATTTTGAGATAGTACAGCACCAATTCCAGTACCGGAGGCATCGGTAGTAATATCGAATGGGTTTGAAAAGTCAGGAAGGGTAAGAGTAGGCAGGGAAATCATGGCTTGTTTTAGGTGGTTAAAGGCTTTAGTGGCGTCCGGGGTCCACGTGAACCGGGACCCTTGAAGAAGATCGGTTAAAAGGGAGGCAACCCCGGCATAATGGGGAACGAACCGGCAATAATAACCCGTAAGCCCTAGGAAACCCCAGAGCTTTGTAAGAGACATGGACAGAGGGCCAATCCTGAATAGCTTGTATTTTGGTGTTATCAATGGAAACATCATCTGCAGAAATGACGTGACCAAGATAATCAATGCATGGGACTGCAAAAACACATTTAGAAATCTTAGCATAATATTTATGATCATGGAGAGTGGTGAACACCGATTCTAAATGGGTGAGATGGGCTTCTCGAGTTGGACTGTAGATGAGTATATCGTCAAAGAAAACAAGTAGCCATGAAGGTTTTTTCCAATGGAAGATTCAACCGTGTGGGGTTGGTATTACTAGTAGCCATGAAGAATTAAAAAAAAGAGTTTGAGAGAGTTGAAATTTGATATAAATCAACCAACTACACTCCCAAACTATTTACATATATTTATGGTGGTAAAATGGTGAAATCCTGACAAAAAAACGGCTATAAAACGATAACATGTACCCCCTATGGCTATAAAACGACTTGTTTTTTAAATCTGGGTAGGATTTTTTTTCCAGATAAAAAACCAGTTTTTATCCGATTTATTGTAACCGGTTTTTCATCCAGTAAATTATCCGGTCGCCCATACATTTTGCAAACTGGTCGAAAAACCAGTTTCGGATAAATCCGATCCGGACACAAAAAAACCAGTTTTGAAAAAAACCGGTTCGGATATTTTACGCAAAATCGGATATTCGTTTTTTCTGTGCACCTCTATTTATAAGTCCCTTATACTGCCAAGTAAGTTTTGTGTTGAGTTAGAAATCTTGTGGCTAAACTGCGGTAAGAAAACAACAATCTGTTGCTGTAAGCGAGCGGACACAACGCTTCCAAGTGCACGACGCAACGTGTCGTGGTCCAGCTTGCGCAATGCAAATTTCCAGAGATTTTCTCCCGCCGCGAGGTCCCTTGCTTCGCGGCGCAAGATGCCCTGAACACTCCAAAAACCATATTTTGACCCCCTTTGACCTTGTAATTGATTATGGATTGATTCTATTGATTATAAGAGGTTAAAATGGAGTCTTTTAAGACCCGAATGAGTGTTTAAGCATAGAATTTAAGCTTTACTCTTTAAGAAGTCTTGAAATGGTTAACTTATTTAAGTTGGCCTTATGTTTTTTGACTATAGGACTATTGATCAAGTGATTAACCATTGGTTTCGCTAGGAGGTGATCCTTATCACTTCATCAGGTAAGTTATACCATGCGGATACCTTTGATTTATAAATTTATTAAGTCATCATGCTTATCCTTTTATTATGTATTGTACAAATTTATGGCATCAATATGTTTTGTTATTATTGATCATCATGTTAATGATAATGTAATATGTTTATGCATGTGTTTTGCAAGCTTTGAATACATGAAATGCTACGTGATGTTTCTTGCAAGTTATGAGTATATGTTGGTTTAACTTGCTTGCGTTTGTGATTGTGCCTTTATGGTCCGGACCTGCGATTGAGACTAAGTGTTTTGCACCACAGTTATTCCTTGCCATTGCGTGACGTGTGTGGTTCATGTGGCTTCGGCAATTGGAAACCTAGATACAAGGGTGGTTATGGAATTGGTGCAAAGAGTGGATGGAATGATAAGTAGCCATTATGACCGTGTGGTTCATTGACTATGTGGTCCATTATAACCGTGGGTCATTCACTCCTGACAACCCTTGTATGGTGGATGCTTTGTGCTCCCCTAACTTGACGGGAGATGTGGACATACCCCTACGTGGACTTGTTGACCATGGCTACCTACTATGGAAGATACAAGGTCTAGTGGACTTGTCCCCCACATCTTATGTGTTAAATATTAATTGATGCCAAGTAATTAACTGTGATGATGACTTGTCTTTGATAATAAAGAAATGTTTTCTGGTACACTCACTAGCTTTATGCTAACGTTTCTGCTATTTAAATGTTTTGTTTCCGAAGGAAAATAATAGCTAAGTGCCAATGAGGCGGGTAGAAGCTTTTGGAAAGCTTGTGATACTAACTTTTAGATACATGTTTGGAGATTTTATAGCTACACTTCTTTTGTTTATTTTTTGGTTAATGGTCGTGTAATTAAGATATCACGTAACACTAATCTTTTGTAAATCAAGATAAAGCTTTCGCAATACTTTGTGTACAATGTATAAACAAATTATGGTTCATTAATGGTTGTTTAAAAAGTTTAAATTTGTATTGAAAAGCAGGGTGTTACAATGGTGATGGTGAAGCTGATGGTGATTCAATGTGTGAATGTGACGTGTTGTTGCATATATCCCGTAGAAGTTTTGCAAATTCAGCATCCATAGGTGGGTCTACCACTTTGAGTAACTTAGAACGTACTGTGAGCACCTTTAAAGATGATACATGGGGCATTGTTTAGCGTTATGAAACAATGATGCAAACCGGAAAGAATACAATAAACAAAAAATAAGTAGAGGATGGTTTTTATAAAGGTTGCATAAGAAAAAAACCCAAAACATAATGTACTGTCTATATGATGCGCCAAAACATAGTTTGCTATTTGCAGATGTTTGGTAATATTTACCTTAAACATGGTCTTCTTTACTGGAGATGCATTTAAGGAGGTATGTTCTAAGTTACTCAA